>CM076572.1:966895256-967186125 GCA_034641835.2 Pinus albicaulis
AATTAATTGTAATTTTTCTCATTGGCCTTGATGCCATCCTGTACAGCTCCATTCTTATTTTAATACCCAAGAGGTGATTTTTGAAATACTTTCATATCTAGTTTTCATATCTGGATTTCACATTTCAAGTTGACAATATAACAGATAAGTTGACAATTTTTTCAAATGCAAATCTAGATAAAAGCATGGCTGTCTTTGTCAATGATTTTTGGAATACCTCTTATCGTCTAAATTATTAAAATATGAGTTCTGATTTGTTGCATTGTTTGTCAAACCACCTTTTTTGTTGCAGTATTTGTAAAAACCAAAGTTTGATAATATAAGTTTATTAATGTCCAGCAAATGATCAAAGGAGTATGTCAATGGGAAGACCAAGGGTTAGCTCAACTGGTTTTTTTTCATGTTGTTGGGCATCTGCCTAGTTCAACCCTCCTGGTTAGGCACACTAGTCTATGACTTTAGCGAACAGGGTTACTAGGGATGCCATCCACAAACATGAGGAAGCATCTCTTGGGTTTCCCCACAAGGTTTTCCTTGGGGAAAATGTTAGGTCAATGGGATTATAAGAGTACATCACTAGCCAAAATACAATGTGGAAGTGTGGAAGTGTGGACTATAAAGATGCTAAAAATCATATCAAAACAGATTTTTAATTGTGCTAGAAGCAGAACAACAAGAGAAGATAAGAAAGTACATGACTCGGAGTGGAGATAAAGTAATTACAAGAAAAAGATAATATGTATGATATCTGAGGACCAAAGGAACTTTAGTTTGAACTAGTCATGGTATGCTAGTGCTGACAGGTGAGGACGAGCAATTAGATCAAGGGGGGTCTCCCTGCTAGAGTCCTCAATGACCGCAAAATTTTTTTTGGACTAGTGGATGATGTCCTTTGGAGTGTGTCTGGGACTGATAGGGCTCTACAGTATGATCCTTGTGGGAAGCCCAAATTTGAGCAAGCTCTCCTAACATCCAGGCATGGAAAAATTCTCCTGATGGATGGTTGGCTGTGTGGATTTGGGGGCACCCAGCTCCAAGGCCTTGTCGAGTTGTCTACTAAATTGTCTTGTTGGTAAAATGGTGTGCACGTGTGGCCTGGAACAACAACTCCATAAGGACCTTGTGAGGTAAGTGACTAGTCCACTCCTTTCCCATATGGGAAGGGGATATTGAGAAATATATGCACAGATCGACAAAATAATTGTATTAGCGCTGAGAACTCTATTATCACAGTGGTTTGTGAAGCTTTCCAATGAATGAACAAAATGTATTTCATTCTGAAAGTACCCTATAATATATTCTACTATCCTATTATCAACTATATAATTTAGTTTAACTAATTATATAAATGGATGCAAATTAATGCTTATTTAGAGTCTTGTTGATCAAAATAATAGTTTATTGCACCTATATTTTATAGTATTATAGTATTTTGGTATTAAAAATAATATCTTCTAAAATTTGGGTTTCGAAAATTGTTGATAACTTCTTGACTGAAGTGCTTGAGTCTCTCCAAGGAGATGCAATGAGTCACAAATCAATCAAAGTAAGGCAGCAAGCTTCACATTAACAAATCAGCCATATCTTCATCTTCTACTAGCTTCTTAACAATCAGATCTGCAACATACAAGGCTAGATCTGTAACATACAGGACTAGATCTGCAAGATCTATCCTTCACAGAGCTGGATCTGACAAGAAACCTTCAGATCTGCAACCCTCACCTCCAAGAATGGACAGCGTCCTCACTCTAGGCTTGATCAGCGTCCTTCTGCCCCTCAAACAGCGTTTTCTCTGCCAGTCTGGAACTGCGTTCTTCTTGGACAGCGTCCTACCTCTCCTGCAAGGAACAGCGTCCTCTCTTCAGATGAGACAGCGTCCTTCTCCTCTAAGAATCAGCGTCCCCCCCTTCTCTTGCTCTGCGCAGCCACAAGAGGGCTTCCTCCTCCTCAGATATGCTTCAGAACTGCTGCTGCTTTGCTACTGAAAAACCTTGCTAGGGCGGGCACTCGAAGTCCCCCGAAGCTAAGGGTGAAACCAGAAAAACCTTACCAGGGCAGGCACTCGAAGTCCCCCGAGGCTCAGGGTGAGATCTCCGACCGGAGACACTCGTGCACTAAGCAGTGCTGCAGACCGACTAAACAACCGGCGTGCTGAAGCAGACAAAGTCTAGCTATCAATAAGAAGATCAAATCATGGATGATCAAATGAGGTGAGAGCCTCTCCTTTTATAACACCAATCTCCCTCCAAAACTCAACTCACCCTGGATCTGCGCAGTTTACCTTGGGTTAACTTTATGTCTCCTCCATCACCCACGTGGACCCCCAAGGCCCCCTCTCTAAGTTACAACGTCAAGCTACTAGGAAAAAGAACACTTTATTATAAAGTGAGGTGGCTAAAGTGAGGTGACCCCTCTTATTTCTCACTTTATTTATTATTCCTATCTAAAGCAACAAAATAACACAAAAATGCAATATTCCAATTAGCAAAGCTAATTGGGAATATTACAGTCTCCCCCGGCAAAACGTTGCTTGTCCTCAAGCAACTGAAGTGAGGGATGCTGCAAGATCTTCTCATCCTCCCAAGTGGCATCCTCATCTGGCAGATTCTTCCATCTCACCAGGAACTCTCTGATCTTCCTGCTACGCAATTGTCTCTCCCTGGTGTCAATAATGGCCTCTGGCTGTAATACCAAGTGCCCCTCATCATCTGTCGGAGGTAGCTCCCCGGTGACTGTCACATGCTGGCCCAGTGCCTTCTTCAGGCATGATACATGGAAAATGTTATGAATCCGGCTGCCTTGGGGCAACTCCAACTCATATGCAACCTGTCCGATCCTCCGAATCACCCTTTATGGTCCATAAAAACGAGGCTTAAGCTTCTCTGCCCCCTTCTGTTTGAGTGAAGACTGGCGGTATGGCTGTAACCGCAAGTAGACCAAATCCCCTACCTCAAAGTGTCTCTCCACTCGGCCCCTGTCTGCATATAACTTCTGCTGATTTTGGGCGGTGGCTATGTTGTCCTTGAGAGTCCGAAGGATGTCTTGGCTCTCTTGGATCCATAGTTTGGCTCGTGGAGCCCTGCTAACCCCAAACATCACATCCACAAAAGACAAGGAATGATATCCATATAACGCATAAAACGGTGTCATGCCGATAGACATATGATGGGTGGTGTTGTAGCAGTACTCGCCCAGATGTAGCCATTTCAGCCACGCTCGCTGCTGCCCACTGACGTAGTTACGCAAGTAGCCCTCCAGCCACTTGTTAACTATCTCTGTCTGCCCGTCCGTCTGGGGATGATAGCTGGTGCTCGGTGTCAACTCGGTCCCTACTAGTCGAAAGAGCTCCTGCCAAAATCCACCCATAAAGCGGCTGTCCCTGTCACTAACAATGGTCTTGGGTAGACCATGCAATCTGAAAACCACCCGGAAAAACAACTCTGCCACCTGTGCTGCTGTGTAGTGTGCCGAAATGGCAAAGAAGTGAGCATACTTCGTTAGCCGGTCAACTACTACGAAGATGCGGTCCTTGCCCTGCACTGTGGGCAAACCCGTGATGAAGTCCATCGAGACACTCTCCCACTTCCCCTCGGGAATGGGAAGCGGCTGCAACAACCCTGCGGGATGGTTCATCTCCCCTTTGTTCCGCTGGCAAACCTCGCACTCCCTGACATGTTGGAGTACGTCCTCCTTGAGGCCCTTCCATGCAAATCTCTCCCGGATGGCCCTGTACATCTTGGTGAACCCCTGATGGCCCGCCAATGGTGAATCATGAGAGGCATGGAGTATCTTCTCCTTGAGCTGAGATCCCTCAGTCAAGAAGATCCGATCCCTGTAATAGATGACCTCATCTGCCACGCTGTATCTGCTATCAGCTACCTGTCCATCCAACACCTCGCATGCAAATCTATCCTTGGAATACTCAACCAGTAGTCGAGCCTTCCAATCAGCGTCCAAGCTCATGAGGGATAGTGTGGCTGGTCGCCGGGAAAGGGCATCTGCTACCACATTGTTCTTCCCTTTGACATACTCTATGTCAAAATCGTAAGCCTGGATCTTGCTGATCCACTTCTGCTGCCTCTCCTGTAACTGCTTCTGCTCCAGAAAGTACTTCAGGCTGTTATAATCTGTCCTGACTCTGAATCTGCCGCCTACCAAGTACTGCCGGAATTTGGCCAATGCATGCATGATGGCCAACATCTCCTTATCATAGATAGGATAAAGTCTCTCGTGTGGAAGGAGCTTCCGGCTCTCGAATGCAATCGGATGACCCTCCTGCATCAAAACTGCTCCAATCCCTTCTCCCGAGGCATCACACTCCAGGACAAAGGGCTGAGTAAAATCGGGCAATGCCAGCACCGGACAACTACTCATCACCTCCTTGAGCTTATCAAAAGCTCGCTGGGCGGTATCTGTCCAACTGACTGCCCCCTTCCTCGTCAGCTCTGTGAGGGGTGCAGCAAGCTGTGAGAAGCCCTTGACGAACTTCCTGTAGTAAGTACAGATACCAATGAACCCTCTAAGCTCTGTCACATTCCGCGGCTCTGGCCAGTCCCTGATGGCCCGGATCTTCTCGTCATGGACTCGCACTCCGTCCACTCCTATGATGTGTCCCAAATACAACATCTCTGTCAATACAAACTCACACTTGGAGAGTTTGGCAAAGAACTGCTGCTCCTCCAGAATGCGTAAGACTGTCTCAATGTGCTGGAGGTGCTCTTCCCAGGTCCTGCTGTATATGAGAATATCATCAAAGAAAACCAGCACGAACTTCCTCAGATGATCCCTGAAGATATGGTTCATGCAAGACTGGAAAGTGGCAGGTGCATTGGTCAGCCCAAATGGCATGACCAGAAACTCAAAGTGCCCATAGTGACACCTGAAAGCAGTCTTGGGAATGTCTGTTCCCTCATGCGTATCTGATGGTACCCGGACCTCAAATCAATCTTTGAGAAGAACCGTGCTCCTCTCAACTCATCCATCAACTCATCGATCCTGGGAATGGGGTACCTGTTTTTCAGGGTCTTCTTGTTCAGAGCCCTGTAATCAATGCACTTGCGTAATGTGCCGTCCTTCTTCTTCACCAGCACTACTGAAGAAGCGAAAGGACTGGTGCTGGGTCGAATGTGCCCAAGGGCCAGCAACTCCTGAATGGCCCGCTCTATCTCATCCCGATAGGCCTTGGGATGCCTATATGGGGTGGTGATCACTGCCTGTATCCCCTGCTCCAGCTCGATTGTGTGCTCAAACCCCCGATCTGGTGGCTGTCCTGGTGGAATGTCTCCAAAAACTACTGCATACCTGTCGAGAAGAGACTGTAGATCAGGGTGCACCGCCCTGCCCGTATCTACTATCTCTGAAGCCCGCAACTCGACTGCCCACTCTATATCTCCCCTGCGGAATGTCGCATCCATGCTGTGTGCCGATACTGTCTGGGGCGGATATGTGTTCTGACCTCGGATCTTCTCATGCCTCCCCGTCTTGGGATCATCCCACTCCATTTCCAAGGCCTTCCAATCTGTGGTGACCTTTCCCAGAGTGATAAGCCGCTGCACTCCCAATATCACATTGGTGTCCGGAATGTCCACCACAAAGAAGTGATCAGTCAACGTATAGGTGCCCATCGTCACTGATAACTCAGGTACATATCGAGCACAGGCCATGGTCTGATCTCCTGGAACCAGAACTGAAAACCCTTCAAAGCTCTCTGTGGGTATGCCTCTCCGTGCTACCATCTGGGCATCGATGAAATTGTGGGTGGCCCCACTGTCAACTAGAACTGAAACACGCTGACCCCGTACTGTCCCACGTACGCGCAATGTCAGATACTTGGGGACTCCCCGTAATGCTGCTAGAGCTCCCCCAGTAGGTGCAAATGATGCCTCTCCCGCATCTGGTGGTGGAGGTGGTAAAGCACTCTGCGCTGCATAACACTCTCCTGCCTCCTCATCCTCCAACTCATCCTCTTCTCCGCTGCCCTCGGAGAAGACCTCTATGAAGTGTGCCTTCCCTGCGGTGCACTTGTGTCCCGGTGCCCACGGCTCCTGGCAGGTGAAGCACAATCGCTTCCGTCTCAGCTCTCTCCTAGCCTCATCATCATACTGTCCCCGTCCGGGATTCGCCTTGGGAGGCGGAACCCTCATGTCCTTCTCCTTAGGCTGGAAAGCCTGTCTCTGGGGATAAGGTGGCCGAGTCCTGGGCAACACATCTTGTAGGTCACGGGCCCTGCTGATAGCATCCTGAAGTGTAGCCGGTTTGTTTGACCGGACTAGACCACGAAGGGGTTCTGACAGCCCGTCCAAAAACATCGTGACCAACCGAGCTGCTGATATGTCAGGTACCATCACTGAAACCCTCAAAAAGTCTGAGATGTATGCTTCTGCACTACCTGTCTGTTTGAGCTTGGTCAGCTCGAGGAAAGGCTGATCCGGGTCCTTCTGATCAAAACGTTTCACCACCCTCCTGGTGAACTCAGCATATGTAGTCACTGTGGAATGCCCCAGTGTGGTCAACCCATGAAACCACCAGTTCTGGGCCTCACCCTCTAGATGTAATGCAACCATCTTAATGGCCTCCTTCTCCGGCATCTGGTTAAGCTGAAAATAGAGGTCTAGTTTTTCCACCCAAGACCTGGCTGTGGTCTTTGGAGACCCATCAAACATTGGCAAATGGAATTTGCTGGCTGCACGGTTACTGTCACGGTGGGAACCCCGTCCCTTATGTCGATCATGAGGCTTACTGCCGCCTCTGTACTGCAGATATTGATTGAAAGGGAGAGCCTCCATGAATTCCGGCCCCAAACTTCGCCAATCTGCAAACCAAACTGCATGAAGATCGGGACCCTCATCTCTTGATGCCGTTTGCTCTACTTCCTCTACCGGGAAAGTAGGCATGGTAGGTCGCGTGTCCATGGAATCGGCCTTCTGCGCTGTCACAATGGGTATAGCATCTGGTATGCAACTAGATGTTCCCGATCCTTCCCCTACCTGAGAGACCCTAGGGGGTTCTTTCTGCGTTCCCCCTGCAACCTTCCTTGTTACCTCCTGCATGAATGCATCCATCTTTGCATCCATCTTCTCACTCAACTTCTCAGCCAATCTTGCCAACATAGCCTCCATTGGATTCCTCCGTTCGTCTTCTGAATCAGAATCACCTCCCCCAAGGAGAGTGGGGTGACCCCTAGGTGCCATAGCGTGCTAGCACCACAGGCTGAGCCAGATCTAAGCTCTGATACCACTGTAATATCCCCAAAAGGGAAATAACCAGTAATAAACAGAAATGCACTAATACAGATATAAACTGAACCAGATCACTGAATCATGACACATGTAACACCAAAATCTGAGCCATTTTATTAATCAGAAAGTACATAGAGAGGAGTACAATAAATCAGAGTAATGCACCTATCCTTGCCCTAGGCAAGTGGAAACCCTCTCAACAGAAGAATGGCTGCAACAAGGACATCGTCCTGGCTGCTCTGCAAGCTGAAGATGAACTGCGCTGGGGCTGAAGACTGCAAACCCTCTCAAATGGAAAAACGCTGTCTCTGCCAGTGACAGCGCAGAAACAGATAAAGCACCAAGCCCTCAACTCTCCAGACAGATGAGAAGGCACTACGGGATCTGAAGCTGTTGTCAGCACTCCTCAGTATCTCTGCTCCTGAATCTGCGTCCCCACTGATGAATACGAAGCCTCCTATCTGCTTCGTCCTCCCTTTGCGTCTGCGTCCTCCAAAACCAATGCAACGCAAACCACCGAGATCTGTGCTGGATGCCGGAACTATCTCACCGGATCTCGGCCTCTGGGGCTAGATGCGAGTGTTTCCCTCGGATCGGACTAGATCTGTGATATCTCCTGAGATCTGTCCTCCTCAGAAATTTGGATCTCTTGCAAAACCCTCGGATACACAGCATACAAGGCTGGATGCGCAGCATACGGGACTAGATACGCAGCATACAGGACTAGATCTGCAAGATCTATCCTTCACAAAGCTGGATCTGACAAGAAACCTTCAGATCTGCAACCCTCACCTCCAAGAATGGACAGCGTCCTCACTCTAGGCTTGATCAGCGTCCTTCTGCCCCTCAAACAGCGTTCTCTCTGCCAGTCTGGAACAGCGTCCTCCTTGGACAGCGTCCTACCTCTCCTGCAAGGAACAGCGTCCTCTCTTCAGATGAGACAGCGTCCTTCTCCTCTAAGAATCAGCGTCCTCCCTTCTCTCGCTCTGCGCAGCCACAAGAGGGCTTTCTCCTCCTCAGATATGCTTCAGAACTGCTGCTACTTTGCTACTGAAAGACCTTGCTAGGGCGGGCACTCGAAGTCCCCCGAAGCTAAGGGTGAAACCAGAAAAACCTTACCAGGGCAGGCACTCGAAGTCCCCCGAGGTTAAGGGTGAGATCTCCGACCGGAGACACTCGTGCACTAAGCAGTGCTGCAGACCGACTAAACAACCGGCGTGCTGAAGCAGACAAAGTCTAGCTATCAATAAGAATATCAAATCATGGATGATCAAATGAGGTGAGAGCCTCTCCTTTTATAACGCCAATCTCCCTCCAAAACTCAACTCACCCTGGATCTGCGCAGTTTACCTTGGGTTAACCTTATGTCTCCTCCATCATATCCACGTGGACCCCCAAGGACCCCTCTCTAAGTTACAACGTCAAGCTACTAGGAAAAAGAACACTTTATTATAAAGTGAGGTGGCTAAAGTGAGGTGACCCCTCTTATTTCTCACTTTATTTATTATTCCTATCTAAAGCAGCAAAATAACACAAAAATGCAATATTCCAATTAGCAAAGCTAATTGGGAATATTACATTTTAGTTCATACTCCAAAGAGTCAAATACATGTCAAGTACCAAAGTCTATGTCTCCATCTAATCTATAGTAATATATGTACAAAAAACTAAGGTAAATAGTTGCCGCAGCAAAATAAAATGTAGTATGTCAACACAGTTTTAATCAGACTGTGATAGTGCAGTCCCAAAAAATATGCAAAATCCAAAATTGCAGTCATTGGAAGACTGCATCCTGTGGATACCCCTTACAACTTCTATAGACAACACTTATTACCTTTTACATCAAAATTTACATAAAAATCACGTCCAACGGGAAATTTTGACATATAAAAATTTACACTTACACTCAACCAAATTCCATGAAACTTTAGAGATGATTTAGTATGGTAATAGACATCAAATCTAGACACTATGACTCACCTAATAATACCATCAAGCCACACTCTATATTTGGGGTATATCTGGGAGAAAAACTTAACTCATTATAAGTGTTGAAAAACACAAATAATGAGCTGAGGAAGAAAAAAAAATCCCTAGAGTGAACTCACTTGCTATTATATTCCTAAGCTACCTAGGCCTTTTACATGACTCTTTTTTCATCGTACTAGAATCAATTTTATAATATCCCCGTAGGTCTGTGGGATTTGAACAACAAAATAATGAGAAGAAGTAGACGAATTCTGGAATTCTGTCATGATCTGGTGGTATAGGAATGCTCTGAGTGTGTTCTAACCATGAAGTCTCTGACAAATCTTCAATTGCAACTTGAGTGGTGAACAGGATCACAAGCCTAAATCTCATAACATTACAGTAACAATGACAGAAATCAATCATGAACCCACTAATTAATCAAACAACGGATCAACCAACCAACCTGAATCCCTTTGGCATCTGCCTAGTTATACATAGTTACAAAGACTTTGATACCATGGGAAATACCAAGGAAAACAATTACCATGGGTAGACACGCTGTACTTGTTAATTTGGACCAAATCAAAACTAGTTCAAAGATGTAGTCAAACTTAACTATTTCGCCCATTCGCTTCACAAACGACTCCTTTCCACACAGTTCTCCTCTTTGCGCTAGTTCTACGCACACCTCTTTTTGCGATATATCTACGCATTGTTTCTTTGCGTTGTTTTTGTTCTACTTTAATAGGCACAATTCCCAAAACTGCCTCAAAACTTTGACATTTCTTCAACTATCTTCTTTCCAAAACTGGACCCAACAAAAACCTAACCCTAGGAAATACATCAACAAGTCATTAAATACTAAAAACATATGATCTTGCTATAATTTATCCCTAATTTACCATAAAACAAAAATAACAAATGGATTAGGGTTTTAAAAGGAATGTCACAAATGATAAAGACTAGTGCCTTATCTACCTAGGGCAAATGGAATCTTGGATACAAACCATTCTAGGGTTTCTTTTGGAGTAATTCTAAATCCAAACAAAAGTAGGGCTAATAAACTAGTTTATCCTAGGGTTTGCAATTTTAGTGCTCAATTTTTTGGATGATTAAGGGAAAGAGAAACCTATCTCTATTTCTCAAATACTTGGAATACCGAATAATTAACTTAGCATAAGAACATTTATCTCATGTAACATAAAACTAAGATAAACCAAATAACCAACTTCCTTCACCATGCAACACCCAAGATCCACCATAAGCATCCATGAAAAAGATCATATTACATCACAATATCGAACCAAGAAAAAGTCACTCAACTAGGCCTCCATTGCGCACTAGAGAGAAAGGTCACTAATAAGGTAAGATATGATATTTTAATGTGGGGTTGCCAATGCAACTCCTAGAGAATGCCAAACATAATACAAGGAAAGAAACCTACACTAATGAACTAGTATAATAATCCAAGTGGCACAATCATCCAAAGGAAATTGAATCCCCTTATTTATATGAGAGTAACCAAGTCGATTTTCCTCAAATTAGACTAAAAAGCGTAAAAAATAATTAAAATCTATGTTACAAGGTAGATAAGTTACAAGTTGACCCCCAAGGACAACCAAATCAATGAAATAACATAAAATAAAGCCTCAAGCAGCCCACACGTGTGAGTTTAATGTCCTCCAAATGGCATGTCTCTCCATGAGAAAAATGCAAGGAACAACTTAGGGGATGAGTCTTATCTCATAAGTCATGAATCTCCATCCAAATGTGGTGACGCATCACCAAAATGATCCTATGAATCCCACATCATGCTCTAAAAGGCTCACATCATCATCAAATAAGGAATTGGGATGGTGTCATCAAGGTAAAGGGTGCATCTACCCCTCTAAAGGGGTCCCAAGTGATCCACACCATCAATCACCATCAAGAGAAGTGCAACATCCATCAAAAAATTCCATCTTGGGGGTGTCTAGTGTTGAGAAATCTATAGGGAAATAGATAAGATGATTTCTCCTTCTATGATAACTGCTTGTGATGTATTTTTACTTTTTCTTATTAGCTTCTTCACTTATTATAATGTTCGTGTATCATCAAACAGCTACCAAAACAAGAAGAACAGTAGTACACAAGAACACACAATGTAGGTTGCAAGATAGGGCCAAAACCTCTCCACTTGAGAGGAAAACCCACAAAATTTCTTCTCTTCTTATATAATCTCAATTGACAAATTCCAAGACCTTTAGACCAAGACCAAGTCCAACCTTTTGTTGATGATGTGCTTCCCTTGTTCAATTCAAACCCAGTCAAATCTCTTCTAGCAACACCACTTCGACCCCCAACTTCTGAATTTTGGCCTCTACTGCAGGTCTGAAATTTTTGGCCCACTACAACTGCTAGTGCATCCACATGTGTGAGCAAAATTAGGCTTCGAAGGCCTCCCAGCAACTTCACCTGCCTTGCTTGCTTGTCTAGGGCTAGTAGGTGACCTAATAGGTCCTTCTTCCAGCATCTTTGATTCTCTTCCAACAGATAGAGAATTTCGACCTTGAAGCAAACAAACCCTAGCTTTCCTTCTTCGCACATGTGAGAGATAATTAGCCCAGAAACAATCTTTCTTCATCCTCTTCCTTCTTCGCTATCCTTCTTGTTCTTCTCCTATGCTTGAATGAGTGAGTGATGAATGTGTCTCAAGGAGGTCAAGTTTCCTCCTTTATATAGGCTTGTTAAGGTGGACGTAGCTCTTAAAAATAGGTCGACTTCTCAGCTACCAGGCCAACTTGGTCTTGAAGGGTATTTTGACACTTTTAATCACAAAAATAATTTTCTTTACAAGTTACAATGTGCCTGATGGGGTCTTCAACTTATGACAATGACTCTTTTGACTTCTTGACCTAGGACAAACCCTAGAAGCACTCAATGGGTGCTTGACCTCTAAAATAAAAGACCTTGAGCATGAAACCCATGCTAAAAAATAACAATAATAATTTTTCTTTCATTTTACAAAATACAAGAATCAAAAGTACATTTTATAATTATGAAAACCAAACCTAGTTACACATTTTTGAACATCCAGTCATCTCAGCGATGAACCATTTCTCAAGTCAATGTCTTAGTAACAAAGCTCAATGTCTAAGGTCTTGGGGTTAGAGGGTCACATCATCAATGCTAAGTTCTCATCAAAGGAAATGCTCCTCAATACGGCTCCAATGTCCTCCATCAAGTTCCCGCGTCATTGTGGAATGCGGTTGGAGGTGCTCCACAAAGTGCTAAAGAAGCATCGCCTATGCCTCAAGGGATCTTAGTTGCACATGTCAGAATCACTTAACATATACTCAAGGAATCAAGAGAAATCAACATTATGGATACAAGAACCATAAAAGCATCAAGGTGGACCATATTTAATGTCAAATCCATCAAATTATTGTTCACAAGCATCATCTTCAAATTCCCTACTAACTTATGATTATGCACAATTCACCTCTTTTAGGTATGGGAGGGTATCACATGACCTTATCAGGTGCTTCCAAACCTAAGGGGAGAAACAATTCCTGGGCTAACCCTTCCAAATGATAGGTGTTATGGCTTGGGGTTTACATAAGGAAGGTGTCATAGTCTTATACTAGATTGTGCAAACAATTGTCATGAATGCTTTTGTAGAGGGAGCACTTAGCTACTTGAGTTATCTTCTTTCACCTTTGTTTCTCCAAAACCCCATATTTTCCTTTTTCCTTTCTTGCTTTGACATGGCTTGCTTAACAAACTTTATTGACTTATGAAGTTATAATGATCATACAATCCCCCATTAATGATGGGCATTTTATTGCTTTATCAAGGTTGGGATGTTTACTAAGAGTTCCTTTTACTTTGATAGGCATGATATGCACGGATACTCTCAGGGACAAATGGCTATATAAGAGGGGCTAGAGCTCAAGCTAAAATTGGAATTTTCTTGCTTTACATCCCTTGCTATTCTTTTGCATTTTGATATTTGGCTCATGCTTTTTCTTTTCTTACAGTTTTATTGACCTCAGGTATATTCAACCCCTTATTGTTGAAGAATGTAACTAGTGTCGGTCTTCATAATTGTACTTGTCAAAATAAAATTTATTATTAATGAAAATGACTTATTAAAGCATGGGTTTCATGCTTGGGTCAATGTTTTCTAGGTCAAAGCCTCCATTGAAGGCTTATAGGTTTTGTCTTGAGTCATTAGTCATTGTCATTGTTATTAGACACTTGTTGGGCTTTTGTATCATGTAAAAAGAATTATTTTTGAGTCAAAAAGCTTATTTGTCACATCCACGCCAAGTCGGCCATATCCCCATGAAGTCAGCCTACATTAGGGCAATTCGACCCAGCAGAAACGCTATATAGAGAGAGGCAGTTCGACCTATTTGGAGCATTCACTCAACAAGTTTGATCTTCAAGGAAGAAAGGAAAAAAAGAGAGCCAAGTAGTTGGAGAAGAGCGAAATTTGTTGGGAAGACCTAAGTTGAGTTTCTGGGCTATCTGTCTCTCGCACGTGCAAAGTTTCTGGGCAGTTGTTGGGGCCGAAATTCTGTCTACTACAGGTCTGAAATTCTATTGCTGGGGATCAAAGTTTTGTTGTTGGGGAGGCTGAAATTCTGGACTGAAACCACTGTTGGGGAGTTGTCAGTTGAAGATTTTGTCATGGATCATTAATTGAAGGGAAGGGATGACTTGGTGGTTGGAGGAGGTCTTTGTCTAGAAGTATGGAAGTGTCTCATCCTAATTTGAATCTACTAAAGCAAGAGTTTTTGACTGGGGAAAGGTTTTCCCCTTGTAGGGGTTTTGCCCTGGCTGAGCGCCTACATCTTGTGTCTCTTGTTCTTGTGGTCTTCATATACATATAATTTGGTAATTTCTTGATGAGAGATAAACTAATTAAGAAGTAAAAAAAGACAACATAATTCACAAGTAATTATCATGAAAGAGAAATCAAACCCTAATATCTATAAGCATTGATTTCTCAACACTTATCATAGGGAAAGGACAACAAGGAACCAATAAGAGTGCCTGACAAGAACCAATCAACAAATGGGATAACAGACATTAGAGAATGATTACAAGTTTTACATATGAATAACGTGGAGTGCTACCATCATTAGACCCCCCTATTTGTGCCCCTCATAGACACTGAAAGAAAGACCCTATGGAAGGTCACATTGGACTAGGTACATATCATAACCACCAAGGTGAAATAAGGGAACAAGTACACAATCAATAGCAGTCAATAATCCAATTTCAACCTATAATCCACGCTAGAATACCTTAAACATTAAATGAAAGCACTTGTATGAAAAAATGGTTAAAGTACCTCACAATAGATGACCCACATTCATCAGATGAGTAGTCTAGATCAATGACTGCACTGACCGGATTATGGATGAGAGGCATATGAGGTTGGCTATCTGTGGATCATGGTAGGATAACAGACATTAGAGAATGATTACAAGTTTTCAGTATGAATAACGTGGAGTGGTACCATCATTAGACCCCCCTATTTGTGCCCCTCCTTGACACTGAAAGAAAGACGCTAAGGAAGGTCACATTGGACTAGGTACATATGATAACCACCAAGGTGAAGTAAGGGAACAAGTAAACAACCAATAGAAGTCAATAATCCAATTTCAACCTATGATCCACACTAGAATACCTTAAACATTAAATGAAAGCACTTGTATGAAAAAATGGTTAAAGTACCTCACAATAGATGACCCATATTCATCAGATGAGTAGGCTAGATCAATGACTGCGCTGACCGGATTATGGATGAGAGGCATATGAGGTTGGCTATCTGTGGATCATGGTAGGGCTGTTTGTTGGCAATGTAGGAGAAAATTTTTCTCCCAGATTACCTATGTAAATGGATGGGTAACACATAGATAGCAAATTATTTCCTCCCTTATGACCCAGTCAACTTGCTTACTCAAGGAGAGAAAGAAAGCCAAAAAAGGCCAAAAAATGTGTGCAGAGTTAGTTTTCTTGCTTTTGAAATGCTTTGTCTCTCTTTAGTTTGATTTTGTGTTGTTTATCCCTTCTTTACTACTTCTTAGGCTTTCTTTGCAGTAGACTTCAAGGCTTTTATTGTAGTTCTTTAGAAAACTTTTTTGCTGCTCAGTTATGACCTAAATAGCTGTCTTTTCCTTCTCTAGCAGCTTTTTGTCTTTTCTGGGTCAACACACTTTGTTCTCACAGTTGTCAAATTGATGATGCTTAAAATAAACGAATAAAAAATAAGTAACTTGCCTTTATCATTGCAGTCCAGCATACAGTTTTCTTTAATTAAAAAAATCTCCTCAAAGCAAGGAAAAACGGGTAGCTTTGGACATATGAAAAAATCACCTCATTTTTAGTTGAGAAAAAATATTACCCATTATCACTGCTTATTCACGATAATCCTCCCCCCCCAAAATAAAACAGAGAATGTTTTCTCAAATCCCAAGTAATCCTGTAGCTGATCTTTATCTTTGTTTCACCTCACCCAAAACACTAAGCTGCATGCTTTAGGTTTATTAGGCAAGAGTAGAGGGGATTGGAGCAATTGATAACTACTGAGCTTCAACCGAGCATTCTGTTCCTTATCTCCATTTTCCTTATAGGCAAATCACTCCACTGTCTTGTATGGAAATTGATTTGAATCATTTGGTTTGAGAAAACCACAGCCAACCAGGTAGCCCAGTGCTTATGCACTACCAAGCCAACCCCTAACAGCTGAGCTTTTTTGCTGATGTGTCCTCATATAATTTAACTCAGTGTTTCATAAATTATTCAGTCCAAATTTCTGAAGCCTTTCCCCCTGAATAAAGGTTGAACAGTGAAAAGTGTATCTGTAATTAGTGGAAAAATTCACCAGCTACAAACTCGTATAGAATATGATCAATTATGTCCATCGTGAACAGAAAAGCAATTTATGGTTTGGAATGGCTTCCTTCATCAACAAGTCCATCTGTTTTGCAATGTTATACTCGGCATCTGCTTCCATTTGCTTTGCATTTCCAGCTTTAGACAATTTGTGGATTCCAGTATTTTGAGCAAGAGATATAGTAGATGTTCTTTATGCATAATTATGCACTCATCCCAATAGAGTGAAAGCACCAAATTTCCTTTCAATACTGCAATTGACATGTCAATTCCAGTGATCTGTAGTAGCTCATTAGCACACATCAGATAACCAGCAGTACCCAATCATGATGTGCATTTTCATTGTCCAGGTCCTGACCTCTCATCAGATGAGCTAAACTGGGAAATATATTTGAATATCAAGGATGAAAGGGGCTAACAAAAGCCATTTTTCTCAATTTCTGAGTATTGGCAACAAGGAAAACAATAGAACCTACTGCCTTCAAAACAAAATTTAGATCCTCATGCAACCCTTTGAATGGTAGAACATAATAAATAATGGACTAAACCAGGTGATGATAGAATTCATAATCTTTTTCACCTCTTAATATAGCATGCAAAGGTTGTATACCTGCAAAAACATTTTTCTTTGGTATCCAATGTTTTGATCACTAGGGGAGAAGAACGATTATGGTGTTGCTCTTCTTAATCCCTGATAAAATCAGTTCATAACTGTTAAGAGACTGGAAGACAATCTGAATGGAAGAGCTCCTCACGTCATGAATTGACATATATTTGTATCCGTGTTGATTTTCTGTGGATAATCCTAATTAAAATCATGTCCTATACCTGCACCCTTGCTTTCATAACTTTTATATGGCTCAGATGGCTTGTATGGCTTTCCTCAGCTGTGCACTTATTTCCCTTGTCCACTGCTAATAAGTTTTTTTTGCCAAAAGAATAACGGAATCTTGAAAGAATGATGACAAATGGGTTTCTTAGCTCAATTTCTTAGCAACGGCAAAAAATCTTCTATTTCTTACTTCATTTATGAATGGAAACATCACCCATTTCATTAGCTTTACTCATGACAACCTTTAGTAAAAGCTACCAACTCTCATTAAAGTAATTTGATCCCCTTTTCATGTGATTAAGTAGATTGAATGAGGACTTAATAAATCAACCATCTTTCAACTTGTGACTTCTCTTGTGGGATTTCTCTGAAGTGGATGCCCCATCAGATTTCTCCATTATCACTTAGACTTCTCTTCTCCATATCCAAGAGGGAAAGCACCAGTTTTGCTAGATCCATCCGAGATTTCATTGATTTATTTTACTTAAGCTTGTTATTTCTTTATTGTTCTATCTTATCGTTACTAAGCTCGACTTGTAGATTGGACACAACATCTAGGGAATTCGCCCTACATCTGGAAAAACACCTGTTGCAAAGAGAATATTGAGATGTCCATGGGCCTTACTGCTAGAGTTAGACTGAGTTTCACAAGTGCAGTTTCGGGTGAAAACAAATTGGCAGCATTGCCAAGGACTAACTCGAGTCTTGAAAAATCAGTAGTTCAAATACAACAACTTTGATGAAAGATATTTTGAAGATCATTCATCTCATCTGTAGACTTTACTGAGGAATGAAGCCCAATTCTTTATTGAATTTAATTGTCTTATTTCTGTAAATGTGATGAGAGCAAGTAATGGTGTTGAAGGCGAAGAAGATCTTGCCTGGTGACATCTATTTGAGGGAGCACAACAACTCTGATTTGTTAAATGACCTCTCATGACTTCTTATCTAGATGTTTGGCTGATTTTTGGTCCAGACAAATACCATGAAACCTGTAAGTATAATGATGATGTTCTTTCTTCTTCAGATTCCTTATCTCTTGTAACTCGGGAAAAAGAAGAGGAAGCATCCCTGGTGTAAGAAGTAGAGGACACCGTGCTCCACTTCATACAACATAATAGCAACAAGGAGTTAATAGAACATGTGCCTAAGCCTCCCTGCAAATTTTGAGATTTAGAGCACATCCGATCAACACTAGTGAGCCCTCTTCCTCAAAAAGGAGACCCTCGTGGCTCAAAGACACTCTCGAAGATGCCGAGAAACACATTTGTGAAAATTCCTGAAACTACTTGACATAAATTTCTACTGCGTAAATCTGGTTTACTTGTCCTACTTGTGCTTTTACATTTACAAGTTATTTTCAGAAATATTCAGAAAACAACGAAGTAAACACACTGTAGATCTACACATATATACAGATTAGGTATTGAAGATATAAGCACACATGACAAAGGACACGCAAGTTTTTTCGAACAAATGTCCCCAGAAAAACCCAATGCGGGAAAACCACTGCAGCAACTCTTAGAGGGTTTTCTTATTATGCAGAATTCTGAATACATTCAAGGGCACGAGACATGGTTTGCCCAAACAGAGAAAATCTCGGTAGATGTACCTCTATCTCTCGGAGACAAAAACTATGGCTGATTCAGCTAAGGATAAATAACCCCATAGGTGCATACGCAGTCACTGTGTCACCCTTCAGTGTGGTTGCTTCACACCTTTTGGATCTGTTGAAAACGAGCCCTTTCTGGCCCACTGGAACCCCAGCGATGCCTTTCCTAGCTATGCGTTAACCCTCCAGCCCTGCGTGAGCCCCTGTGCTGCTCTGGCTGGGCTTGTGTCACCCCTATTGGGTCTATCCGGCCTCTGCATCACCCTCTCTGGACTGCATAAGGCTCTATGTTGCCTCTGCGTGAGCCTAGCTAGACAACGTCACCCTTGCTGGGTCTCTGCGCTGCTCTGGTACGAATCTGCCTTTCTGCCAATGTTTTCTCGGCCTTGGATCTAAAATCCCACTATCGATCTACCTCTCACTGCACTGCAAGCTCACTTGAAAATTCTCAGCAAACCACGCCCCAGAATTTCGACTTAGCTCAAGTGTTGCTACTCTGTGTGTGTTCTCCAACTAACCCCAAGCCCGTTAATCCAAGTTGTCATTGATGGCAACAGGATGAACGAATGAACACACTTTATGACACTTGATGAAGATTGAATGACTAGATATCATTTGATTTTGAAGTTCTCCTAATGATGTTGCACAATGACACATTACTGCACTATTATTAAATACATGATGCTATACCTTCATGACTTTGCTGGGTACTATCATGATGACATGAATGTCCTACATGATGACACTATAATCCTATGATTAATAAACCAAACAAAGGAGAAGCCAAGCAGTGGAAAAGGCATGATGTCCTATTCACCTCCTGCACACAAAAATTAAGGACAGTCACAAAGAAAAATTGTTTTTACCACATTAGAGGCATCCTATCAACATGGGTCCTATACCATCTTGTAGAGTATATTTTTCCCGTACTAATGAGCCTTTACTTGCCCTGAAACTCCCAGCGGTTTGTGAGAAAATGAGTTTTTAAGTTTACAAATAATATATTTAATTGCTAGCCGACCTACACTCTCATACACATGTCGGCCTCCAAACAGTGACGTGCCTTTTCGGTTTAGCTTGCAAAGACCACTATATATACTACGTTGAACACTTCATTCTTTGCATCTATTCGGTGAAGATCATCACACAGAAATACAACAGTTCACAACTCGTGAACTAAGGACACCGAGAAAGCTTTTTTTGAAGATTTAACTGTTGGGAACCTCAGACCAGTGAGATAGGGTGGCTCAGATCAGTGAAAATCACAGGGACAACAACCAAGGAGGCCGAGGAAACAAATAAGATCACTGTTTTTGTGATTGGGTTAGGGACGGATCATTTGACCTCTGCAACAGTTACTTAACTCACCACAAGCAGCTATGGAATAGCCTACAGGAAGCCTAATTTACCCTCGTACATGTGAAATTGGAGCAAACTTTGTATGGCTTGGACACCTACAGGCTGCATTCCTCAGATCTGTTGTACCCTTGAATCTGGTGCTTCTATGACTCAGACCTAACAACTGTCATACTCTCGGATTTGAGACAGCATTCTGTGGACAATAAAAGGCTCAAATCACTACTTAAGTCTCTTGGAAGCACATATTTGGAGCTTAGAATAGTGTGAGGACTGTACCACAGACCTATAATAACCAAAGTGTTGTTTCTCAAACATATGGATAAAAGGAATAGAATTGCATATTGACTATTGAAGCTTAGATACCATTGTGGCATATAAGGAAACTCAAACCTGAGTTTTTGAAGATTCGGTCCTCCAATTGAAGGGTTGATACATTGGAGATTTAGGTGATGAAATAATGCATTGAGGTCTGGACAGTGGCATTGAAACAGAAACAGTGAACTTGAAAAGCGTGTACAAGAAGATCTTGGACAGTGGAGCATTTGGTGGTTTGACAATGAAGTATTAAACAGTGAAGAATTATGACGTTCAAATAAGTACTATCCACATTCTTTATTAGAAGAAGATAAAACACGATTGGTGTCCTTGGAGTAGGAGCTCCTAAACACAAGGTTGGTGCCTTGAAAATATAGGGTCGAAGCCCTAGATGTTGGAGCCTCATCAAAGTCCAAGTTGGTGCCTATTTCATTAAAGGGTTGGTGCCCTCACTCATCTATTGTATACAATTATTTGAAAACGGATTGAAGTTCTTATTAATCCTTAATATTATTATTATAAACCTCTCTGTCTTTAATTGTGAAGAACCTAATTGGCAATAAATAACAATTGAAAATAAATATTGATTCACCCCCCTCTCAGTATTTCCAACAATTGGAATCAGAGCCAACTTCTTCATTATCAGCCTAACAGCTGGAAGAAGGATTCTTAGGCACAATGAAAAACATAGAAACAACAGGGAAACTGCCTATCTTTGATGGAACAAATTTTAGTTTTTGGAAAAAGAGGATGTCCTACTATCTAATGTCTCTTGGCCCTGAAGTATGGCACTCTGTTTTGGATGGGTACAAAGCTCCCTCCAGTCTTCCAACTGATCCAGACAAAAGAAAAGCCTACATTGCTAATGCCAAAGCTTTAAATTCCATCACTAGTGGAATTACCGTTTCTAAATTTACGAAAGTCATGAATTGTGACTCAGTCAAAAAAGTATGGATAAGTTGGTTTCCCTATATGATGGGGACTCCAAAGTTAAGAAGGCAAAGATTCAAACCTATAGTAGACAATTTGAGATTCTGAAAATGGATGATGAAGAAGATATTGCATCATACTTCCTCTGAGTAGCTGAAGTGGTTAACTCTCTTAAAGGAATAGGAGAAAATTTTGAAGAAAGCACTATTGTTCAAAAAATCCCGAGATCGCTTCCTGACAGATTTCACTCCAAATTAAGTGCCATAGAAGAAATGAAGGACCTAGATACTCTCAAGATGGATGAACTTCATGGAATTCTCATTGCTTATGAGATGAGGAAAGGGAGTCCAAATTTCAAAGAAGCAGCTTTCAAAGCCTCAAGATCAACAAAAGAAGGAAAATGATGGAATTGCAACAACGATGAATCTGATACTGAAAACGAATTAGCTCGATTTGTACGAAGACTAAAAAGGGGATCTAAGCTAAAAGGTAAGTGCCCTCTTATTTGTTTCAATTGTGGAAGAATAGGTCATTACGCTGCAAAATGTCCTCATAAACATGGTATTGACGATGAAAAGGACTCTAAAAGGATGATGTACAAAAAGAAAGGGTTTAATAAGCAGAACTTCTTCTCCACACAAGATGAGTCTTATGAAGATGAATTTGTAGTCATAAAAAAGAAATCAACTAGAAATATGCGTCATCACAAAGAAAGTGATGATGAATCAGATGAGGAAAGTAACTATGTTGGAAGCAAAGAAACGTTATTCATGGCATTTACAAATGATGATGACTCAGAACTGGAAGATGAAAGAAACATGGATAGTTTTCTAATGAGTGTTGTTGACCACACTTTGTCAACGACCCCATAGCAGTACACCCCCATTTTTTCAAATGGGACTTATCATGTTCAAGGCTCATGTCATCCAGATTTCATCGGCATACGACATTTTGTTTTATAATGATGTAAACCCATTCTGCATGTTATGATGTAAATGATCTAAGTAAGACTGTCAATGTATGTAACAACCTAGGTAAGCCTAGTATGTTGTTGATGATTTCCATTCTAGGAGGTTTTTTGTCTCACTGATTCACGAAAGTGATCGGCAGAGTTTTTCCCTCCAGCCTCACCCCAAAGCTAGGGTGGATTTTTTCATTAGCATGCTAAGTGAGTCCTAGTGTTTTCTATCGAGTCCTTGTAAAAGTAGTTTGAGCTACTTGGTCTACTAGATCATATTTTGAGTCGCTGAATTGGGTATTTATTTGAGGGTCTATACGAATGGGTATTCCCCCTTCATGTATGTAAATGTATTATCTCATGTAAAATAGGGTTGGAAAAATAATTATAATCTCCTCTTAGTCAATTAATTAAATTTTCTGGTCAATTAATTAATAAAATCTTAAACCTGAAATTTAATTAATTTAGGGTCCTAAGTTAGGATTAAATCTTTAAAGGAAAAATTTGTGGGTCCTTGGAAAATGATTTTGAAAGCCCCAGGCCAAGGGAATATTGAGAATTTTAAGAAATATTGGACCTTTGGGCCTTGGTGGTTAAGTCAAGGTCAAAATTTTGGGGTAATTAACTCAAAAATAATATTTTTGAGTTAATTAAAATTGAATTAAATGATGAATTCGTTTTTTCCCCAAAATTTTAATTTCGATGCTCCGGATTAAAAGATAATTAAATCTTTTGGACGGTTGAGATTATTTTGACAAGGATCATCCAAACTAGCCGTTAGAGATTTTGTCCTATAAATTTAGAGGTCTTTCTCATTCTTGAATCATCCGATCTCAGGATCGTGCACTTATTCTTAGAAGCTCTTGTAAATTTTTGAGGAATAAAGCATAAAGACTTTGGGGTTACAAATTTTGATGTTCCTTCTCGGATCTATGTGGTGAATTGTCTCTAAAATCTGCTACTTTGTTTTTGCATTTTGTGGTTGATGGCCTTCATGGATTAATCTGCATAAAGGTATCTTGTGCAGTTTTCTGGGTTTATAAAATAACATTCTGATTTTTCTGAAGGATCTCATGTTGTTTTCTTAAATCTCTATCAATCTAAGGTTCAGATCTAAGTGTGCAGGGAATTTTTTTTTTTAAGTTGAGCGTCTGAGGAAGTCTTCGGTTGGACCAGCCGACTCTCAATAAACATAAATCTGAAAAGCTCATTATTTGTTGAATTCCAAGTCTATCTTACGAAATTGGTGGTTTTGCAGGGTTTTCTAAGGCTTGTGCATCTCTCAAAAATTTTAAATCTCTGAAAATTGTGCTAAAATGGATTCAAATCTGACCATGAGGGTTTTAAATCTGTAAACTAGTTGTAAATTTGTAATTTTTCTAAGGCTTTAATCGTGTCTTGGTGTGTATCTTCAGATCTGGTTGGTGTCTTGCAGATTCAGGGTTCTAATCAGAATTTTTTTTTAGATCTAAGGCAGATCTAACCTCCAAAGGCCAGATCCGGCCTCAAACTCTTTTTTTTTTTTTTTTACAAGAACGGGTATGAGTTTGTATTAAAAAGTGGCCAACTGCCTTCAATGGTTACAATACGTCGGGCCTAGCCCGTAGTCTTTCTTCCATGGTCTTCTCGTAGGCCCCGAGTTTTGAGAATCCACAGTTTTTACACGAGACTAGAGAGTCTATCTTCGTTATTTTTCCTAGTTTATATAAACACACAAACTGATGCAGAATGATGCAGAAAAACATTGCAGAATTATGGAATAGAATCCCACTCCTCAGTTTCATCTACCAGAAGAGAGCCTTCCGGAAGGGACACTGCTCTGTTGGCTTCCAGATCTGCATCTTTATTGTTTTCTCGTAATACATGGAGGAAGCTTGCAGTTCGAAAAGATTTCAACATGTTTCTAATTCTTAAAACTGCTCTAGCCAATCTAAGATCTGCCGGAGAGGAATCCTCCACTAAAATTTTAATGATAGACTGAGAATCTCCTATAACACTTAATTCTGTAGTGCCGATGGCCTTTGCTTGCTTAAGCCCCTGTAGCAGTGCCAAGGCTTCAGCTTGGATGCTGGTGGATTGTCCAAGACCCCAGGCATACTTGGTCACAGTTATGCCCTCTTTGTTCTTTATAGTTCCTCCTGCTCCAGCCAAACCGGGGTTGCCTTTCGCTGCCCCATCGAAGAATAAACAGTATCTGGCTTGTTTGGTGAGCAGGTCTGATAGTTCATGTTCCTTCCCTCTGAATTGCCACTCTTTTATGTTCTTGTGTTGCCTTACTTCGCCAGAGAAGTGTAGGCCCAACGAGCCACCCCAATCTAGATCAGTTTGAGATAGGTTCACTTCCGATATGTGCTCACCCAAATTTTCTTTCCAGAGGCTTTTGACTTTGATGGAGATGCGCTGAGGATTTAATTTTTCATCCCTAAACACTCTTCTGTTGCGCTCCAGCCAGATTTGCCAGCATATGAATTTTGGCAAAGTGAACCATGCTGCTTTAAAATTCTCGTTTTTTGGAAGAGTTCCTGGATAGCAAGTCTGCTAGTTAGCAAATATGTCAGAAATGTGTACAGGAAGAGAGAACTCTGTTTTCCAATAGTTCAAGAGGGTCTGTCAAATTTCTCTTGCAAATTTACAATCCAGGATGATGTGCTGGGCACTCTCTTCGTTTTCGCAGCATAGATGGCATCTAGATGGGCCTTGAAAGCCTTTTTTCTTCAATTTATCCTCTATTAAGATTCCTCTGTGACAGAGTAACCAACAGAAAATATCTACCTTAGGCATCGACTTGTATTTCCACAGCCCCTTCCAAACTGCTGGGTCGAGGGCGACATAGGGACGATCCTGCAGGCATTTGTACCCTTGCGCGACTGTATACTTGCCTGGGGCGGCTCCCCATCCCCTTGCATCTTTTTTGCCTGCGCGTAGGGGTGCTTTACCATTTAGCAATGATAACAGAAGTCGACTGGCCTGCGTTAAGTCTGGAGGCACGGGGGGAAGGTTCCAACGCTGCCAACAGCTGTCTGCCCACAATGATATATCCCACAGTGTTACGCACCCTGCGTTATCCAACCACTGTCGCAGCGCGTGGAGGGAGCTGTGTGATGCTATGGGAGGATGCAGCATGATGCTGTCATCCCAGATATTTATTTCCTTACCATTGCCCGGTATCTAGAAAGCTCGATCTTTGATAATGGAGACTGCCTTATGACAGTGTTTGACCAGGTGTGATCCAGTCATGGGAAGAGAAGAATCCAGTGATCTAATCCTTTTTCCCGTGAGGTATTTCCTCCAAAGGGCTCTTTGCGCCCAGCCTGGATGCGGTGCTATGATTCGCCAGAAGAGCTTGGCCCCCATGGCAATATTTTGGAAGCCAAAATCTTTGAAGTTAAGGCCTCCTTCCATCAAAGGCTTGCAAATTTTCTCCCAGCTAACCAATGGGATTTTTCTGTCATTGAGATTGCCCCCTTTCCAAAAAAACTTACGGATGAAGGCTTCCAATTTTTTTATAACGCCAGAGGGTGCTAGGAGCACAGAAAATTGAAAAATGGGGAGACTGCTGAGCACTGATTTGATTAGGACGGTTTTTCCTGCAAGGTTTAACCAAGAGAAACCCCAAGCCTGAATTTTTGCCTTAAATTTGTCCAATAGAGGAGCCCAGTCTCTACTGCAAACTAGATTTCGAAAGATGGGAAGGCCAAGGTAGATGAAGGAGGACCAGCTGAGAGTGGCATTAAAGCCCAGAATTCTGGAGATGGCAGCGACAGTGGGAACAGAAATGTTCCAACATAAAGCTTTACATTTACCTTTGTTTAAGCTGCTTCCTGTAGCTTCACTAAAATCATCTAACACCTCCTTAAACCTTAAAGCAGACCTTGCTGAGGCTGCCCCTAGAAGGAGGGTGTCATCTGCGAATAGAGTATGGTTTACATTTTTCACCCCTCGGGCTATATTAAGCCCCAGGATCTCCTGGTCTGCCAATTTCTGATCTAGGAAGAAGCTTAGAGCAGAAACTTGGAGAACGAAAAGCAGTGGAGAGAGGGGGCAGCGTTGCCTGAGCCCTCTTGAGGCTTTGAAGAAGCCAGCTGCCCGCCCATTCACCAAGGGGGAAATCCAAGGGTCAGCTATGCAAGCTCGTATCCAATTTACAAACCCCTGTCCAAAGCCAAACTTTTTCAAGGCTTCCCATAGGAAACTTTGCCTGACACGATCGAAGGCATTTTCCAGGTCTAATTTAATCACCATACCCTTCTCTTTACGAAGTTGACTTGAATGTATCGCCTCTTGCACCAGAATGTAGTTGTCGACAATCTGTCTCCCCTGAACAAATCCACCTTGATTCTCAGGTATGATTGCTGGAAGGATGCCTTTTAACCTATTTGCAATTACCTTTGTAATTAGTTTGTATCCAATGTTGCAAAGGGAGATTGGGCGAAACCGGTTGAATTCTTTTGCACCCTTTTCCTTGGGAATAAGGGCAAGAAAGGCAGAGTTGGTGCTGCCCCCAATTTTTTGACAATTTTGTGATTTCAGGATCATCTTGTAAAGATCTTTCTCCACTATCTGCCAGCAAGTTTGAAGAAATCTGGCCGTAAAGCCATCCGGGCCTGGGGCTTTGTCAGGCTCCATACTGTCTAGAGCCTCTTTTATTTCTTGGATGGAGATCTTTACTTCGAGCTGCTGATTAATAAAGGGGGAGATCCTTGAAGGTATTGCCTCCAAAAATTTGGAATTTGGATCAGACTCTCCCTCTTCTTTGTAGAGATTTTGAAAGTGGTTGAAAGCTGCCTTCTTTATGCTCTCATTGTTCTTGTGAATCAAATTGCCATCTTTGATTTCTGCTATAGAATTAAAACTTTTTCTTGCTTGAGCTTGTTTATGGAAGAAGGCAGAATTTCTATCACCCGTTTGGAGCCATAGACTCCTGGATTTTTGTCTCCAGTGCTCTTCCTCTGTGAGGTAGGCTTTGTGGTATATTTGTTGAAGCACCTCCTCCTTGTCTAAAACTTCAACGGTGATTTCTACATCCTCACTTTGGGCTTGATGCTGAATAAGATTGTCTTGGGCCTGCTTTTTCTCTTGAGCAGGGGTGGGAAGAGCTTTGGCCCATGTTTTGAGGGCAGCTTTCAATCTTCTAAGCTTTTCTTCCCAGATGAAGAAGGGAGAACCCTTCACTGGCATTTTCCAACTGTCCTGAACCAAATTCAAAAACTCGGGCTCCTTAACCCATAGAGCGTTGAACCTGAATGGGATGGGACCCAGATCCTTGTGACCTGACATCTCTAACAAAATGGGCTTATGATCTGAGACACTGCAAGGAAGGATGTGCAACCTGGATTCTAATCCAAGCAAAAGAAAAGAACTCTGCACCAAACATCTATCAAGTCTAGCAGCAATATGACCAGGGCCTATTCTTTTATTGGTCCAGGTGTACTTACCGTTGTCTGGAGGGATATCGAGCAGATCCCAATCCTGCATGAGGTCTTCCACCCACTCCCTTGCTGGGTCCCTTACGATTGTGCCTCCTCGCTTTTCAACCGAGCGTAGAGTAATGTTTAGGTCACCTGCAATAATGAGGTTTCCCAGGTTCTCAGTCTCCGCCAGTTGTCTGATGGAGTCCCAACACTCCCTTTTCTCCCCTATATTATTAGGTACATAGACATTGAACAGGCAGATAGCCTCCCTTGTTTCTACAGAGTGTAGCTTCAAGAATAGCCAATGGCTGTTGTGCACCTCTGTGACTAGTCTGAACTTGAGGGGGTTCTAGAGAGAGCCCAATCCCCCAGAGGCTCCCCTTGATGATACTGCTAGTCCGCTGCTTCCCTTCCAAAAATTTTTGCTGGTTTGGAGGAACTCCTTGTCCTCAATTTTAGTCTCCTGGATCAGAAGAATGTCCGGGGTTTCTCTTCTTATTAGACTTCTCACTGCTTCTTCTTTTACTTTACTCCCCATTCCTCTGCAGTTCCAGGAGATGGTCTTCATCATTTATTTCTTTGATGAGAGGCTCCCCTGGAGCCATGAGCTTGATTTTTAACCGTCTTCGTATTCTTGCTGAGGAGTTTTTCCAACGTGGGCTGACTACCCTGAAGCTTGTCTTTGTAGGTTTCCTGATCTCTCTTCTCTCTTGCAGATTTTTGGCCCCTTGCAGATCTTCTGACCGAAGTCTGCGTGTCTCTGATTTCTCCATCTTCCTCGGACTCCTCTGAGTCATGTTCCTCCTCGGAGGCTTCTGTTTGCTTTTCTTTGTCCCTTGCCATGATGCTCTCTTCGGGTCTTATTCGTGCTGAGGTCGATTTTTCTGCTGGTTTGACGGGCCTCTCCTCTTCCCTGGGAGCTTCTTCCGCAGAGCTTAGGATCTCGTACCTATTTTCTTGACTTCTTGACGAGGATACATTTTGGGCAGCGGCAGGTTGAGATCCTTGTGCCCCGGGTTTCTTGTAGTTTGTCTTTGGCCTCTTGACTTGGTTCCATCCTTCCTCCTTTCCTTTTTCTGCTTCGCTTTTATTCGGGCATCGTCTAGCAAAATGGCCGTAAACGTGACATTTGCGACATTTGAAAGGGAGCTATTCGTAGTCCAGAACTTGAACATGCGTCCAGCTTCCGACCTTTAGTTTGATGGCCTCCGGAAGACCCACCTCTAGATCTACCTCGACGCAGATCCGGGCGCAATCATATTGATCGTTGTTGTTGGCTCTGTCTATGAACTTGCCCAATGTGTTGCCAATATGTTTGAGGGAGTCCCAATTCCAACAGTGTACCGGAAGATTAGAAAGCCGAACCCAAACGGGGACTGCCGACGGAACATCCACAGCCGGATCAAAGTCTGGGGTCCATTTGTTGAGGTAGAGACCCTGAGGTCCCATGAAATAGGGTCCATTCCTGAACATCAGGTCTTTATCCTCCTTAGTATTGAATTCAAACAGGAAGTAGCCTCTTCCAAGAAAGTACGAAGTGACTTTATTCTTGATCAGCGGAATCCAATTCTTGACGACCCAGTTTTCGGTTGATTTAGGTGAGGGCCAGAGACCCGTAAATTGACCCACCAGGGCACGATCTGCTAGAGATAAGGCAACCTGGATCGGTCCCTCAGGAGGTAGGTTTACCTCCGGTACATCATCGAGCTTCTTAACGAACTTTGAGGCGTCAGGCTTCTTCTTCTTAGGCAACGAAGCAATCAGGGAAGAGAAAGCGGCAGAGTCATCCGGAGGAGAAGACTGAGAGGGCCTGAGAGGCGAGCCTTGGGTCTCCATAGTCCAGATCAGAAGCACACCTTTCCTGCTCCAGATAAGAGAGGCATCTCCGAGACCGAGCAGAGTCAGAATCAAGGCGCAGCAAAGGATCTGGGCAGCAGATCCGAGCAGAGGACGAACCACAGATCAGGATAGAGGGGGCGCAGCTCTGGAGGGGCCAGAGGCGAGATCTGGAGCCTAGAGGGCGGATCCAATCAGATCCAGGATGGATCGAGAGCTCCTGAGGCCGTGAGGGCCGAGGCTGCAGCACGGAGGGCCGTGGGGGCAGCGCCCATGCACTGGCTGCGCAGGCCAACGAAGCAGGCGCAGAGATGTAGAGCACGATTTTTTTATATTTTTTTTTATGTTTACTACATAAGTATTACTATTCATATAAGTTGGCCTCAAACTCTTACTGTGGACAAATCTGAACATTATTTTTGCTTAAAGGAGCGTAAAATCTGGGCGATATTTGATAAATTTGAGTTTGAAGGGAAGATTCTTGTGGCTTGAAGGGACTGGGTTCACCTCTGCCTTAGCTGCTGTTAATGTCCTCCCTCATTCGAAACTTCATCGAATTTGCTGCCCAACATCCAGCATCTCCATTTCTCTGTTGTTCAATTTCTTGTGCAGTCAATCTTCATCTTACGAACGCTGCTCCTGTTTCATCGTTGACCCTTTCTCTGCATCAAAACTTCTTTGCATACGCTGTTCAGTCATCCTCCAGCTATCTTACATTTCGTACGTTGTCTCATTTCTCACCTCTCCACCGTCCAGTCCGCTGTCTCATCCCTACCCTAGCCGCATATTCAAATCCTTCTTTACACTGCCTCTTGCTACGTTCCCCTCGATCTGCTCTTCAACCTGCAAAACCACTTCACGTTTTCCCCATATGAGTATCCTCTGCCATCTGCCGCTACACCCTCCCTTCGACCTGCACACACAATACAACAAAAAATTCACGCGGACGTCAAACTTCAAAGCCCATCGGTCATTTTTTTTTGGTGCGGATTTCTCATGTTGACTCCGTCTCCTCTTCTCGTCGTCCGTCGTTTCCCAACCTGCAGAGCATTCAAACAGTAAAACGCACATTTAAAAAATAAAAACAAATGTTTATGCGTAGGTCAAATTCGTTTTTGGATTCTCATTGCTAGGCTTTGGTTTCGATTTTTTTTGGATAGTTTAGTTAGGTGTTAGTAGTTTTTTTTTTCTTTTTTTCTTTAAATTATTTGATTTCGTTTAGTATAGCTGTTTAGTGTAATTTTAGTTAAATTTTAAATTTGGTCGACTTTGTTTTAGGTCCTATCTTAAATTAGACTTTAGATTTCATTTATTTTTTTTAGTTCAATTTTACTTATTTTCGGTTTTAGATTTGGTTTTAAATTTTAATTCTTCTTTAGATTAAAGCTTTAACTTAGATTTAGATTTTTTTTAGATTCAGAAAATGATAAAAAAATAAAAAAAATTCTTAAAAAAATTTAGAAAATACAAAAAATATAAAATTTGGAAAATTCTCAAAAGGGTTTTATTTTATAGTCAAAAGTGGGCTTCTAATTTTTATCTAAAATTTTGACTATAGAAACATAATCTGGATCAAGATTAATTGAAGCATCATAAATCTGGAAATATTGCAAATGTCTAGCATTTTCATCTTGTGATAATATTGCTGTGGGTTTAAGATATTTTAATGCATGGTTGTGGTGTTTTTCAATTAAATATCATTGTGATCAATCATGTTTTAATAAGAAGTAGTTAATCGTCACTTACTTGTTTATAATTGCATAACGGGATTTTGTTTGACTCCATAAGGCACTGGTCTTAAACGTGAAATCTAATTTAGATCTGTGGAATCTCGTTCATTTTATCAAGTATTTGATGTCTTAGCTGTGTCTCCTGGATTCTTCATCCTCATTTCTAATAGGGTCTACCTCCCTTAGCTTGCAAGGAGACAACTTAAATAGAGAGATTGGGGATAAAGGTGACAGCCCCCAATCTGAGCCGTTGTCGCGGTGCCTAAACAATCTGTGCGACAACAAGTGCCATTGAAGAAAAAGAGATTCTACAAAAGAAGATAATTTCTCTCAAAATAGAAAGAGAGGAAGCAAAAATAAGGGAAGACTTCTTGAACAATGAGCTAAAAGAGAAGGACGATATCTGTGAAAAACGTGAAACTGAAATAATATCTCTAAGAAAGGAATTAGAGCAAGTCAAAAGGAGTTGGCAAAGCTCTCTAGCTCTTGATAACATTCTTAATACTCAAAAACCTCAACATGACAAGTCTGGAATTGGTTTCAAAAGATAATCATCAAATACAAAGAATAATGTTAGAAGTTATGCTGATGTACTCTCTTGCCATCCAAAAGAAGAAAGTCATCTCGTCAAGAACAAAGTCCCAACTCAAAACCAGGAATTGAAGAAAGAGCAACTCCAGGGAAGAATGTTGGTTCAAGCTATGGATACTACAACAGATATCAAACTATTTTTCTTGGGCATTGTTACAACTGTAAAAACTTTGGGCATCAAGCTAAGCATTGCAAGGCTCATAAGAATGAAGCACCAAGATTGAATGATCAAACAAACCAACTACGTGGTCCTAAAGAGCAAGGACGAATCAAAACTTACAATTCCTTTGATCCTTTGGCTAAGTTTTATCCGTCTTGCTCATTATGTGATAATTATGATCATAATGAACAAAATTCCCCTCTCAAAAGGGAAAAAGCTAAAAGCGTAAATCTCAAAGCTGATAAATGTGGCCTAGCTCTATGTACTCATAGTGAAGAAAATCATTGGTTCATGGATAGTGGATGCTCAAGACATATGACAGGTGACCAAAAGAAGTTTATCTCATTGAACAAGAAAAATGGAAATGTATCCTTTGGAAGTGGATCCGCTAATATCACTGGAAAAGGAACCGCTACCCTTGTCAATGGACAAGGAAAGGCTCAAATACCTTGCTGGTAGAAGGGCTCAAACACAATCTCTTAAGTGTTATCCAGATTTGTGACCAAGGACATAATGTTGTCTTTAGTACAAAAAATTGTGAAATAAGAGACTCATCCTCAGGAGAACTTGTGGCGAAAGGAGTAAGGACGCCAGATAATGTTTACACTCTCAGTAAAATCCAAGAAGATAAATGTTACTTAAGTCAAACAGATGAAAGTTGGTTATGGCACAAGTGATTGGGGCATACAAGTTTTGATAACCTAGTCAACATCAGCAAAATTAATGCAGTAAGGGACATTCCAAAAATGTGCAAGCTAAATCAAGTTGTATGAGACCCATGCCAACATGGAAAACAAACCAGAACTAGCCACAAAATTAAGGAGTTCTCAACATCAAAACCTCTGGAAATTATTCATGCAGATTTGTGTGGGCCAACTAGAACTCCAACTCTTCAAGGTGAAAATTACTTTGCTCTATTTGTTGATGACTATACTAGAATTATGTGGATATATTTCATAAAATATAAATTTGAAGCATTTGAATGTTTTAAGAGTCTTAAGGCTCTCATTGAGAATGAGAAAGATTCTAAGATTAAATGTCTTAGAACGGATAGAAAAGGAGAATTCACCTCAAAAGAATTTGATGAATTCTGTAAAGAGCATGGAATCAAAAGAGAACTCTCTACTGCTAGGACACCCCAGCAAAATGGAGTAGTTGAAAGAAGGAACCGAACCATTCAAGAAATGGCAAGGACAATGCTACTAGCAGCTGATTTGCAACCAAAATTTTGGAGAGAAGCAGTTGGGACCGTAGTTTATTCCTTCAATCGAACTCAACTAAGACCAAATAATGAAAAGAATCCTTATGAATTATGGAAAGGAAGACTTGCTTCAGTAAAATATTTCAGGGCTTTTGGAAGAAAATGCTTCATAAAAATAAATGATGACTCACCAGGAAAATTTGATTCTAGAGTTGACGAAGGAATATTTCTTGGATACTCCACTAGGAGCAAAGCTTACAAATGTTACAACAATCGTCTACGAAGAATAGTGGAAAGTATTGATGTAAATATTGATGAAGGTCTTCCAAAAAAGAGAATTGAAGATCATGAAGTTGAGCCCTTCTTTGAACAAAGTGAAGAAGAAGAACCTAAAAAATAAGAGGAGAATGGAGAACCTCAAAGTGAACCTTCACAAACTCCCTCTAAGATCAAGTTTATTCAAAGACATCATCCGGAAGAACAGGTCATCGGAAATATAGATGAAGGAATTCAAACTTGAAGAAGGATGATAAACACCCCAAGAAAAGATGATGTTGCTCTATTATCTTTAATAGAACCTGAAAATTTTTCTCAAGCAAGAAAAGATCCTTATTGGATAAAGGCCATGGAAGAAGAAATGTCTCAAATCGAAAAAAAAAGAGACTTGGGAACTGTTACCTTGCCCAAAAGATAAAAATATAATTGGAACAAAATGGGTATTCAAAAACAAGATGAATGAAGATGGACAAATCATCAGAAATAAAGCCAGACTTGTCTGCAAAGGATACTTGCAAATTGAAGGAATTGATTTCGAAGAAACCTTTGCACCAGTAACTCGAACGGAAGCCATAAGAATGTTTTTAGCATTTACTTGCTCAAAAGGATTCAAGGTTTATCAAATGGATGTAAAATCAACATTCCTGAATGGAGATCTCAAAAAAGAAGTTTACATGGAGCAACCAGAAGGATTTGACCTCGCTGAAGGAAAATACTTTGTATGCAAACTAAAAAAGGCCTTGTATGGATTAAAACAAGCCCCCAGAGCATGGTATGCAAAGTTGGATCACTATCTACAACAAGAAGGTTTCAAAAAGAGAGTGGCAAGTAGCAATCTCTACATGATGATGGACAAAAAAAAACCTCTGATCACTCTTGTTTACGTTGATGATCTAATCTTTGGTAGCAATGATGAAGAAATGAGCCATGAATTTGCTCTAAATATGTCCAAAAAATTCGAGATGTCAATGATTGGTGAGTTGTCTTACATTCTTGGGCTACAAATATCTCAAACCTCTGCAGGCATGCTTATATCTCAAGCAAAATATCTTAAAGACATTCTTAAAAGATATGGGATGGAAGATTGTGCACCTATGAGCACACCAATGACCACATATTGTAAATTAAGCAAAGATGATGATACCCCTCTCATAGATGCAACTCTTTACAGGTAAATAATTGGAGCTCTCCTATACTTAACTGCTACAAGACCAGATATTATGCAAGCAGTTGGAATGGTAGCAAGATTTCAGTCAAGTCCTAAACAATCCCATCTAGTAGTTGTGAAGAGAATTCTCAGATATCTAAAAGGAACAACTGATTTCGGTCTTTGGTATCCTAAGATTTCAACTCTTATTGTGACAACTTACTCTGATGCTGATTGGGCCGGAAGCGTGGATGATTGAAAAAGTACCAGTGGAAATGCATTCTTTATGGGATATTGTTTTGTATCTTGGCTCAGCAAAAAGAAATCATCTATATCCCTTTCTACAGCTGAAGCCAAATATATAGCCGCTACTAATTGATGTACACAAATTCTATGGATGAAAGAAGCCTTGAAGGATGTCAACATAGAAACTAAGCAACCAATTACTATTTTTTGTGACAATACTAGTGCCATCAGTCTTTCAAAGAATGCGGTGATGCACTCAAGGACCAAACATATTCCAATCAAATACCACTTTCTCCATGAACAAGTTGCTGAACACAATATCAGGGTGGAATACGTCAATACAAAAGAACAAATTGAGGATATCTTTACAAAACCCTTTCCACGAGAAGCATTTGAGTATCTTCGCCAAAAGATGGGGATCATTGCTCTTGCGTCACATTAAATCAAGCAACATGTCAGGAGTACAGTATGTTAGGGGGAGCAGCATGACAGGGGGAGCACATTGGCACCCCATTGCCATTGATGTCAAAGGGGGAGAGAAGAAAAATATTGCCATCCAATGACAAAGGGGGAGATTGTTAATCCAAGTTGTCATTGATGGCAACAGGATGAACGAATGAACACACTTGATGACACTTGATGAAGATTGAAAGACTAGATATCATTTCATTTTTATGTTCTCCTAATGATGTTGCACAATGACACATTATTGCACTATTATTAAATACACGATGCTATACCTTCATGACTTTGTTGGGTACTATCATGATGACACTATAATCCCATGATTAATAAACCAAACAAAGGAGAAGCTAAGCAGTGGAAAAGGCATGCTGTCCTATTCACCCCCTGCACACAAAAATTAAGGACAGTCACAAAGAAAAATTGTTTTTACCACATTAGAGGCATCCTATCAACATGGGTCCTATACCATCTTGTAGAGTATATTTTTCCCATTCTAATGAGCCTTTACTTGCCCCAAAACTCCCAGCTGTTTGTGAGAAAATGAATTTTTAAGTTTACAAATAATATATTTAATTGCTAGCCAACCTACACTCTCATACACATGTCAGCCTCCAAACAGTGACGTGCCTTTTTAGTTTAGCTTGAAAACACCACTATATATACTATGTTAAACACTTCATTCTTTGCATCTATTCAGTGAATATCATCACACAGAAATACAACAGTTCACAACTCGTGAACTAAGGACACCGAGAAAGCTTTTTTTTGAAGATTTAACTGTTGGGAACCTCGGACCAGTGAGATAGGGTGGCTTAGATCAGTGCAAATCACAGGGATAGCAACCAAGGAGGCCGAGGAAACAAAGAATATCAATGTTTTTGTGGTTGGGTTAGGGACGGATCATTTGACCTCTAAAACAGCTACTTAACTCACCACAGGCAGCTATGGAATAGGCTACAGGAAGCCTAATTTACCCTTGGACATGTGAAATTGGAGCAGACTTTGTGTGGCTTGGACACCTACAGGCTGCATTCCTCAGATCTGTTGTACCCTTGAATCTGGTGCTTCTATGACTTAGACGTAACAACTGTCATACTCTCAGATTTGAGACAGCATTCTGTGGACAGTAAAAGGCTCAAATCACTGCTTAAGTCTCTTGGAAGCACAAATTTGGAGCTTAGAATAGTGTGAGAATTTTACCACGGACCTGTAATAACCAAAGTGTTGTTTCTCAAACCTATGGATAAAAGGAACAGAATTACAGATTGACTATTGAAGCTTGGATACCATTGTGGCATATAAGGAAACTCAAACCTGAGTTTTTGAAGATTCGGTCCTCCAATTGAAGGATTGATACATTGGAGATTAGGTGATGAAATGATGCGTTGAGGTCTGGACAATGGCATTGAAGCAGCAACAGTGAACTTGAAAGTGTGTACAAGAAGATCTTGGACAGTGGAGCATTTGGTGGTTTGACAATGAAGTATTAAACAATGAAGAATTATGACGTTCAAGTAAGTACTATCCACATTCTTTATTAGAAGAAGATAAAACAGGATTGGTGTCCTTGGAGTAGGAGCTCCTAGACACAAGGTTGGTGCCTTGAGAAGATAGGGTCGAAGCCCTAGAGGTCGGAGCCTCATCAAAGTCCAAGTTGGTACGGGCAACAGGTTGGTGCTTATTTCATTAAAAGGTTGGTGCCCTCACTCATCTATTGTATACAATTATTTGAAAAATGACAGAAGTTCTTATTAATCCTTAATATTATTATTATACACCTCTCTATCTTTAATTGTGAAGAATCTAACTAGCAATAATTAACAATTGAAAAGAAATATTGATTCACCCCCCTCTCAGTATTTCCAACAATTTCCTTTAATACTTTTTTCGTTGAGCAATCAACGGTCGTGATCTAATCTCTAATCAACTGCTAAGATTAGAAAAGACTTGACCCACGTCACTTAGAACATTCTCACCCACATGTTTTAATCAATTATTTAATTTCCCTAAGTTAGACCTAGGGACTCCATTAAAATAATTAATTATTTGAATAACTTTCACAACAGGTGGAATTTATCCAAACGATTTTTGGGTCTTGGAGATCTCATGTGTTCTAGCCCCTCCACAAAGTTTTGGAGCTAGAGCACATCCGATGCTACCCAAAATTTCAACACTCCCTCTTAGCAAGGAATGTGCTCTAGCAACACTTCACTCCAGAAGTGTTATTATGATCCATCGCATTGGTCCTTTGCAATGTTGATGCTCAACCTGTTGCCCCTCATCCACTGCATTGTTGCCTTCTGTACTGCTGCTCATGACTCTGCCACAGTCACTACCTCATCTGTACTGCAACTCCCTCTCAAATTTTGCATCATGCTACCCATAGCACTGCCACTCCTAACTATTGCACTGCAACTCAGTTGCTGAGATGTAAGCAAATGAAGGGCATCACCCAAAATACTGACAGACATGTTAGACTCCGTCTTGTATGTCAGTGTGAGATTGATTCTTCTTCAAAACCCTGTTTTGAAGAAGAAATCATTAAATGTGGTTTTTTAGAAAATGTTTCAAATTCTACAGCTCCTCAATCTTGTTTCAGCTTCAGCAGCTCCGATCCCTGCAAAAGAGTGACAAAATACATCATCAGCAATCAGAGAAGGAAATTGTAAAACAGAGTTTCAATATCAAAAGTACCAAAAGGCTGCCAAAATCTCAGATACTACACAGGATACTGGGTCCTCTCGAGTTATTGAATTCCAGTCTAGTTTGAGCAACTTCTTCATGAAGCATTGAAATTACAATCAATACAACTGCAAGATTTATATTGATTTGGAGCAGGATATGTCGACTACGAAACAATGGGAGAAAGTGCAGATGGGAAATGGTGTTGTTTCAAATTGAAAGCCACGAAATTGGGGTTCCATGCGAAGGATGAAGACCTTGTCTGCCTCGGGGCTTTTGTCCTTGATCAGTAATTTCACAGGTTAGGGGTGAATCTACGTGGAAGTGTCTGTTAGAAGCTGCAGGAGTGGATCCGAGCAATCTAACTTCTTCATATTAATGATCAGAATGTCAGAGCAAGGCAATTTAGAAGCAAGTGGATTGCTGTATAAGAACCTGGCTGGTGTGCCATATTATGAATCTAGTAATTTGACAAGGGACGGACATTCTCATGCCCATAGTGATTTTAGAAAGGAAATCCTGTTTGCTGATTGGAAGCAAAATGATAATTCAGCTTTGAAGTATGCTTACAGTGACGATGTGGAAAAGGACAAAGATAATTCTATCAATGTGAATTTCATGATAGAAAACAAAGGGGATCCTGAGGCTTCATTCTCTGACACAGATGATTCTCCGACAGAGGATTTGAGAAATGCGCTTGAAGCCAACCTGACTATAGTCAATGCTAGTACACAAGACTTCAACATAAATCTTTCCGAAACAGGAGATGATTTCTCATGCAAAGACAAGAAGAAAAGGAAGAAGAAGCGCAAGGGATCTCCACGAAAGCCTAACTTTTGCATTCAATCAAGAAGAACAAAAAAAAATATAGAGCAGAACAGGTTTCCCTTGGACACAAGGAAGTCTTCGATAAACAAAACTTTTTGTAAGAGTGCAACATTTTCAGGCTTTGCTGGGGATACTCAATCTTCCAAGAATACACCAAATACAAAGGGTGAAAATTTTGAGGATGCTATTGAGAATGGAGCCGAATCTCAATATCGATATTCTGATGGAAAGAAATCCCTTTACACTCGGACTATATCTTTCCCACTTTCATTCAAAATAGTAACTGCAATACGGGGAGGCCATGAACAGAATGGATTGGGACTTAGACCCAAATTAGGTGTGAAGTGGGCCCCTGATGTCCAAGAACCTCCATGCAGTTCCGTATCTAACACAGTTAGAACCTGCCATCGCCACCAATCAAAGAAAAAGGACCATAAGCATAAGCAAAAATTGAAATTGGGTTATGGAGGTGAAAGTGTCAAAACCGTTGAGCAGCACCTGTGCAATTCCAACATCAATACCGAGAGTGTTCCTGAAAGATTGCATTCTTCCTCAGCACAACATGCTGGTAGCAGAATATTGTTGGACATTTTGCCTTCAAGAGGTTGCACATCAATGCCTGATCGAAGTCACTTTGTAGCAAGAAAGGGTCCTCTTTTAAATGTACAGACAGGAGGGAATGATATTCCAAATAACATTCCATTGAACACTTCAGAGCATTGCTACAGAAATGAAGTAATTGATTTTGCAGCAAACCCTACAGATGATCTTGTGACAAAAGTGAAGAGCAATTTCACAGGTGCCAACTTCTTCTTCTCAACCTGGTTTACTAGCAGACCCACAGTCTGGAAACAATGAGCGCGACCCACTTGGAGGTCGAGCGACCCACCTGGGCGAAGAGCGACCCACGCATCAACAGGGGTTCGAAAATTCATTTTGAGCGCCCAGTCTTGTTTGGATCGCTCTCATCGGCCTTCAAACAGAGCTTGCTGGCATTGATCGCATAGTTTTAATCCGGGCTCTTAAGCTGCTAGAGCAACGACCAGAAGGATCACAATCTTGTCTTATTGAATATGATAATGATAATCAGCAGCACGAAGTCGCAAGGCTGAAGCTTCAGGTGTAGCAGTTACAGTTGAGACACAAGCGTATGATGGGAGAACAGATTGTAGATTTGAGCATGAAAGAATTACAGCAACTTGAACACCAGATGGAAGTAGGGATGAGTCGGATAAGGGCAAGAAAGGATCAGACGCTGCTGGAACGCATAGAAGAAATTGGAATAAAGGAGCAGGATCTGTTGGAAGAGAATCGGAGTTTGCGCAGACAACTAGAAGAGATAGCGCGCAAGAAATGTCTAACAGGTGATCAGAGACCAACTGCGAGTTTCATCCCCTACAAACCAGAGAATCTCCATCATCACAAGCCTGAAAAGTTGACACATCAAAATGAGAGCGCCCCAAATGTCGCAAAGGAAGCTAATTTTATTAAAAATTGGTTTTTATTCAAACTATACTGGAGAGATGGCAGTCGAAGACCGAAAGCCCAAATTAAACAAGGATATTCATCGTGGCAGAGAAATAGGAGCAATTTGCCTATTTTTAACTTCAGTTACAACTCAAGTCCGATTTTGTCTTTTACTTGGTCCTCGATAGATTCAGGTGGAATGCTGTTCTGTTCTTAAAACACATGATTGGGTCTACCGTAGTTGTTTAGTAATAATAGTTAAACCATTCCTTATTTTGGGGGTCGATTTGTTTTGCCCATCTGTAATGGTATTTATTGTATTGTAGAAACATTTGGGGGAGAGTTCTGAGAGCTAGTGTAGGAGAAAATTAGAGTTTATTTGTACAGTCTTAGACAGAGATTTTAATGAAAATACCCAGCGCTGGCTTCTGAGATTCCTGTGGTATGAGATTTAACATTTGTGTCCTCTTTTGTTTCATATGTAGCCTGTTATGTGTTCATGTCATTTCATGATCATTTCCAATTGAACAAATCAAGTGTTAAGGTAGAATTCATATTTGGTATGCTCTGCCTTTAAGTTTGTTCATATTTAATGTTTTCTTCTGTTTGACAAGGATTCATCCTCTATGCCCTTGTCGGCTCCTCTACAGTCTTGCCATCCATTTAATCTCAATTTGATGTTAAATTTTCCTGCCTACCTTGCCTCAGGAGACAATCTGTGTTTTTGATTACATTTCTCTGTTCAAGCTGTTCTTTGCCTTACACAGCCCAGAAACCCAACATTTATCAAAAAACCCTTTTCTATCAGTTTACTAGCCTAAGATCAGTTGTTTCTTATCGGTCATCTCAGATCCCATTGGACACCTTTCACCGAGTTGGCCCAGAGAGAGCCCTCTCCTGTCCTCGTAGGGCTAGCTACGAGGCTAAGGTTGGTTTGATGTTGCCTCGAGTTTTGCCTCTTTCAGCCTGTGGCAGAATCGAGCGCTAACAAGACAAATCAGTTTGGTTGCATCTCAATACTGAAGCACCCTTTGTTGTTGAACTGCGCTGACCCTCTGAAGCTCTGCACTGCATAAGCACTTCCCCTCTACGCTGTTGAAATCCCATCAACCTCTGCGTTGTTGCTTCTACGCTGCTGCTGCCTCTGCACTGCGCTGCTCCAGTCTTCAACGTCCTCACTGCCACTGTGCCTCCATAATCCTCTGCACCAACAAACTCCAATCATCCTGCTACTGTCATTAAGGGCTCCCGTAGCTCGTATGTGATCCAAGAGTTTGGGCACCTCAAGGATCCTGCCCCTCATCTGCATTTCAAGAGAACTACAGATCAATGTCGCCCCACCTCTTCTCTCGATGCACATGAGCAATCATAGCCACATCATCATCACTACCATCATCCCCTCTAGTTGTCGCAGCCTTGGAATCTGAATCTTCCTTGCCCTTCTTCTTCTGAGGACAAGTATTGGCGAAATGTCCTAATTCGCCACATCTGAAGCATCAAACCTTTGAGAGGCCCTTCTTCTTCTTCCCTTGTTGTTGCCGCTGTCCCTTAGATGCGAGAGCCACATCTTCCTCCTCCTTCTTGATCTTGGCTCCTCCGCTGCTGCTGCCCATCTTAGACATTCTCCTGATCTCCTCTTGACGAAGAGTTGCCCACATGTCCTCCCAATTTGGAAGTTGAGCTCTGCCCAAAATACTCTGGACAAAGGTCTCCCAATCATCAGTGACTGCATTCAGGGCAATCCTCACCATGATACCATCATCGAGAGTTGCCCCCATAGCAACTAGTTGATCTCGAATTGCCTTCAAGCGAATGAGGAAGGGATTGATTTCCTCTCCGTTGTGCATCTGAAATAGTTGCCACTGATTCTCGAGAAGCATCTTCCTCTGGACGGAAGTACCTTGATACAATGTGGTCAAGGTCATCCACATCTCATTTGTCGTATCCTTCTCGGCAATGTGTGGGACCAAATGATCCTTTACCCCGTCCATTATCAAGCGCTTGGCCCTTGCTTCCACCTCCTCATACTTCTTCAACGGATCAGCATCAACAGGAACAGCTACAGCCTTCTTGACATAATCTTTGATGCGATATTCGTCAAGGACTGACAGGATTCTGGCCTTCTAGATGACGAAGTTAGATGCTCCATCTAACATGTCTTGATCCCTCAATCCATGAGAGGCCATCTTTGTTCAACGATGTCAAAACGGATGCTCTTCTCCCATCTTCTACTGCTACTCTGAGCAAGAGATCGAATCTAGGTTTCTTGGCAATAGAAACCCTTTAGAGAATACGCTCCCTCTCACTAGTGATTTCCTTCCCAGAAATCCTCCACCAATTCTGTCGAATCAGCCCTCTCCAATCCCTCTGCAGATTGGATCTCAAGCTTCTTGGCTAGAAAGTCTGTTGAGGAACGGTTTCCCCTTACTTTGTCAACCTTGCTAGACACTATTCTGCACCAGCAGAAACAATGCCCCACCAGCAACTTCGAAGATCAAAACTGCACCTCCAACCACGGCAACTGGCACAGCGTCACCCCCTCTCGGACTGCATCACCCTCTTGGGCCTACGTCAGTTAGACGTGCTCTGCGTCACCCTTTTGGGACTGCGTCAGCCTCTACGTGAGCTAGACAGGCTCAACCTCATCCCTGCTGGGTCTGCGCTGTCCCTCAAGTGTTGCGGTGCCTCTTTCTGGATCTGTGTTGTTTTTGTTGCATTCCTGCAGCAACAAACTTCGTCCCTTTACTGATGGCTTCAGCTCCCCCTGATCCGCAATAGCTCTGATACCATGTGAAAATTCCTGAAACTACTTTACAGAAATTTCTAATGCATAAATTTGGTTTACTTCTCCTACTTGTGTTTTTACATTTACAAGTTATTTTCAAAAATATTCAGAAAATAGCGAAGTAAACACATTGCATATCTACGCATACATATAGATTAGGTACTGAAGAAATAAGCACACATGACAAAGGACACACAAGATTTTTTGGAAAAATGTCCCCGGAAAAACCCAATGTGGGAAAACTGGTGCAACAGCTCTTAGAGGGTTTTATTATTATGCAAAATTTTGAATACATTCAAGGGCACCAGACATGGTTTGCCCAAACAGAGAAAATCTCAACAAATGTACCTCTATCTCTCGAAGATAGAAAATATGGTTGATTCAATTGAGGATGAAGAACCCCACAGGTACCTACGCAATCATTGCGTCACCCTTAAGTGTTGCTGCTTCACACCTTCTGGATTTGCTGAAAACGAACCCTTTCTGGCCCACTGGAACCCCAGCGCTGCCTTTCCTAACTATGCGACAACCCTCCAGTCCTACGTGAGCCTCTGCGTTGCTTTGACTAGGTCTGCATCACCCTCTCTAGACTGCGTAAGGCTCAACGTTGCCTCTGCGTGACCCTGGCTGGACTGCATCACCCTTGCTAGATCTCCGCGCTGCTTTGCTACGGATTTGCCTCTCTGCTAATGTATTCTTGTAAATTTATGTAGATGTTCTATGCTTGATGCAACTTTACTTTTATTCCCATTATCAGGCAGCAATCACAAAAAAAATAAAGTAAAATGCTCCCAGAACATACCAGTAGATCGACAGAAGACAAGCTAGAAATATATGTGTGTTGGTGCGTTACAGTGGTCAACAGGATGCTTCAACCAACAAAGTCTCAATATGGTCAGCCAACCAGCAATGTCACACAACCCTCTAGGACAGCCAAACGGTCAACCCAAAAGTCAACCCAAAAGTCAACACTGTCAGTCAACGGTCAACGCAAACAGTAGCAGCAGCTAGGTCAACGCAGAAAGGTCAAAGTCAACATCTAGCCTTGAGAATAGTGCCAAAAAATGTGGATTTTGAAATCAAACTTTTGGGAGAGTTTCAGGTCTTTTTGACCTTGTGTTGACCAAAGTCAACGTTGGTCAAAGTTTGCTGTAGAAACCCTAGATCGAAATCAAAAATGTGCTGCTACTTGGAATTTCCCACGTGTGGAGAGAAGAGCCACCAAGGTCATCAAACCAATCAAATGAGGAGAGAGAAAAGTGTGAGGATGAGATGAGTGAAAATGTCCTCCAACATTGACCAATTTATATCCATCAGTGAGGGTGTGTGACACAACTGCTGGGGCACAAAACCTTAAGGCCGACCTACACATACTTTGAATAAATTCAAAACAAATGTTCTGCTCATCGGATTAAGATGATCTTTAGATCGATCTTGCACCTCTCCGAAAGAGGAGTCCAAAAAAAATTTTGGTATCTTCATCTGAGCATCACAACATGCAGTTTGGACCTAGTTGTCCAAAATTAACACTCCCTCTCAACTAGGGAGAATTCTATCCACCTGTGCAATCCAAACATCGTGTGTCATCCCGCCATAACTTGCTTTGTTGGCTTCTTTATTTCAGAACAGAAGTGGGTCAGTCACAAAGACATCATTCCCGGCTGACAGATTCAGTCCAGAGGTCTGAAACCTCTATAGGACTCACAAAGAGTCTCATACCAACTCGAAGTTGGTTTACTTGACTCGAAGTCAGTTGGAGGTCTGAAACCTCACTATACTTGATCCCAGATCAAGTGGTTGTATTGTGCCATCCTAGATAGAGAGTACGACAATCTCTGATGCGTCCATCAGTATTTGCTACTAGTCTCTAGCTTTTCCCACCTCACTGGCCAAATGAGAGGTACTTCCCATGAGCCCTGAACTCAATGGGTAGGATGCATATAAGGCATAGATAATGAGAGGTGAACCAACTCAAACATCATAAAGGTGGGGCAGAAGCAGACCAACAAGGTTTGGCAAGCCTAGCCCTGTGGTTGCTTATAGCTCCGAGAAGTTATCCCCAAAGCCCCCCCAGAGCTCCCAAAGCTCATCGTCCAACAGGACCCTCAAAATAGGGTCATTCCACAATATCAAGATTCTCACAGAAGGTTAGGAACTTGAACTTCCCCAGGGGATTTGTAAGAATATCCGTGACTTTCTCATCAGTTCTTATATGATCGAGCCTTATGGCGCCTCGCTGTACCATATCCCGGATAAAGTAGTACCTGATATCAATATGCTTGGATCGATCGTGGAACACGGGATTCTCGGACAAGCGAATTTATCACAAAGTATCAAGGTGGTATCTAGCACATGCCCGAACAGCTCACTGAAGAGCTTTCACAACCAGACTGCTTCACAACAGGCTATACTCGTTGCAATGTATTCGGCCTCCGCAGTGCTCAAAGCCACCGACTTGTGCTTCCTTCTCATCCATGATATCGAAGCAGAACCAAGTGTGAAGCAACATCCCAATGTGCTCTTATGATCCACCACACTACCAGCCCAAGCGGCATCAGTATATCAATGGAGTGTCACGCTCCCAGTAGTGTATCTCAGCCCATGGTTTATCATGTCCCAAAGATATCTCAACAGATTCTTGGCACCAACCCAATGAGTGTGATGAGGCTCAACCATATGTTGACTCAAAGTGTTCACTGCAAAACATGCGTCCAGACGGTTGTTCACTAAGAACATTAGGGACCCTACGAGTTGACGATACTCAGTAGGATTTGCTAGCACAGGCCTAGCAGCGCTGCCACTTGAGCTCCATCGGTGTCAACACGGACTTATAGTCCACCATACCAAATCTTTCTAGAATCTTCACAATGTATTTTCCTTGAGAAAGAAAAATCTCTCCAGGTCTCTGCCAGACCTCCAAGCCTAGGAAGTAATGCATCAGTCCTAGGTCCTTCATCTCAAACTCAGCAGCAAGCTCCCTCTTGCACTGATGAATGAGAGGGTCAACACCTGTCAGGAAGAGGTCGTCCACATACAGCACCAGAATGAGAGGCTTTTCTCTATCAACCTTGAAGTAAAGGTTCGGATCAGCATTACTACGAGTGAAGCCCAGCTTCATCAAGTAGCTATCTATCCTCTCGTACCAAGCTCTGGGTGCTTGCTTCAACCCATAGAGGGCTTTCTTCAACATGCAAACATGGGTGTCCAGATCCTGGACTTCGAACCCTAGAGGTTGCTCCACATACACCTCTTCCTTTTTCGCACCATGCATAAATGCGGTCTTCACATCCATCTGATGAAGACTCCATCCTTGCGTAGCAGCAAGGGCTATGATAGATCGGATGGTGGTATATTGGGCCATAGGTGCAAATATATCATCATAGTCTATGCCTTCCTTTTAAGAGAAGCCACGGGCAACGAATCTTGCCTCGAACTTTTCAGCACTTCCATCAGATCCATGCTTGATCTCGTAGAGCCATTTCGAGGTGAAAACTGCTTTGTCCTTCGGTCTTGGAACCACATCCCAGACATCATTCTTCATTATGAACTCATACTCTTCGTGCATAGCATCCTTCCAAACTTGATGTTTTACAGCTTCCTGAAAAGATCCAGGCTCAGATTGTACAATAGTACTCATGGCTGCTAGACACCCTTGGTATCTACTCGGCTTCTTGCTTTCACGGAATGTCCCCCTTGGGGCCATATGTCCCTCGGCATCCTCGAGAGTGTCCCTGAGCCATGATGGTCTCTTCCCTATTGAAGGAGGTGGATCAATCGGGTCCATCGGTCCTTCAGCATTGGGCATCGTCTCATCCTTCGGTTCTTCTTGATTTCCAGGCCTTGCTTCATGATCTTCCTCAGATCTCGAAAGATTGATTACTTTCCTCAGGGAAGCATCTTTGTCAAAGGTAACATCGTGGCATATCTCCACTTCCCTTTGACCAGGCACATAGACTCTATAGGCCTTCGAAGTTTCGTTGTAGCCCACAAACATTCCCTTCTTCCTAGAAGCATCCAGCTTGCTTCTCTTCTCCTTTGGCACGTGAAAACAAACAGGACATCCAAAAACTCTAAAATGTGAGATGTCGGGTTTCTTACCAGAGAAAACCTCTTTGGGAGTTTTGGAGTCCAGGGCGGAATGCAGGCATCGGTTTTGTATGTACACAACAGTGTTCACAGCTTCTCCCCATAGAAACTTCGGTAGACCCTGGTCACATAGCATGGCATGAGCAGCTTCCACAATGGTTCTGTTCTTTTGTTTAGCAACGCCATTCTGCTCAGGAGTATAGACAGTTGTGGTCTCCCTCTTGATGTCAACTTCTCTGCAAAACTTCTTGAACTCGTTCGTCTCATATTCAGTGCCATTATTGGTCCTCAATATCTTGATCTTCTTCCCTATCAGATTTTCCACCAAGGCTTTGAAGGTACGGAATCACATGAAAGCCTCATCCTTCTTCTTCAAGAAGTATATCCAGGTTTTGCGAGAGAAGTCATCTATGAATGTCATATAATAAGAACATCTTCCCAAGGATGTCACGGGCAACATACCAGACAGATCAGAGTGTACTAATTGCAAGACATCAGATGTCTTTGTGACACTTGAGGGGAAAGGTTCCCTTGTATGCTTTCCTTCGACACAACCCTGATATACACCTTCATGATTATTTGAGAACTCGGGCATCCTTGTCATCACCTTCCTTACTTCGGGAAGGGCCTTGTAGTGAAGGTGTCCAAACCTCCGGTGCCATAGTTCAGTTTGTCAGATAGTATCACACGTCATTACTCCCAGTGGACTTCCTCCAACCTGGTAGAGTGTATCAACTCTAAACCCAATCGTGATAGCTCCTTGAAACTCTTATTCCACATGCGCACCTTCCCATGAAAGAATGCCACATTGAAACCTTTGTCTTCCATGGATGATATAGACACAAGGTTCTTCTTCAAATTAGGTACATAGAGTACATCCTACAAGCGGAGGACTTGACTTTGAGACAAGTTGAGGGTCACAGTCCCTATCTCTTTCACGAGATATGTGGCATTATCTCCAAGGATAATTTCTAGATTAGTATCCTTCTTGACCATATCAGAGAGTGCTTCCTTGAACCCAGTGATGTGCCTTGAGGCACCACTATCTATCAACCAGACATCCATGGTGTCGGGTGGAGATGCAGCAGAGAGGGCAGATACAAGAATGAATTCATTTCTTTTATCAACAACATTTGATTCCACATACCTGGAATTTCTCGAGCTTTTGAAAGGTTGACCATTTCCACCGGAGTGAACCTTCCTCTTCCCCTTGAACCTGTTGTTCCTTTGATTGCCATTCCTCCGGTTATTGTTGTTGTCATCATCATCAGGAGATCCTTCTTGAAAGGGCATTCTCTAGCATAGTGACCTGGCTTGTGACAAGTGTAACACTTGCCCTTCTTTCCTTGGGCCCCTGCTCTTCCTTTGCTCCTTGGACCACCAAAGTTCTTCTTCTTAGAATGAGCAGCAAAGGCAGCATTTCCTTCATTTTCATATTCCTTCATCCTTATCTCTTTTTGTACGCATTTCGATAATACTTCGTTAAAATCAGGTATGACATTATTATTGAGAATGGTAGTGTTGAATACATGCCATTCAGATGAGAGACCTCCAAGTGCGGTGAGTACCATCTCTCAATCAGCTATTATCTCCCCAATAGCCAGCAGATTATTCCTGATCTCGGTCAGCTTCAGAAAATATGATTGAATAGACTCATCCCTGCTTTTCTTCAGATTCTTCAATTGATTCTTGAAGAATAGGACTTGATTCGCATTGTTGGCCTTGAACATGTGGACCAACTTATCATGCATCTCCTTGGATGTGCCCAACTCAGAGATGTTGGCAACCAGAATCTTATGAATTGAGTCCCTGATCATCAGCTTTGCTTTGATTTCTCCCTTCTTGTACTTTGTTTTGACAGCAGCAGTTGCAGTGGAGGGAGACTCTTGGATTTTACCCAGTACATAGTCCATGACATCTTGATCTTCCAAATTAAGATCCAATGTCATCTTCCAAGCATGGCAGTCATCCTTCCCAGTCAATTTGTCATCGGCCTTAAAGCTATTGTAGTTTGAGGAACCCATCCTCTTCTTCGGTGATTGCTACAAATTAGGGCTTTGTCTTCCCCTCAGCTCTGATTCCATGTAAATTTATGTAGATGTTCTATGCTTGATGCAACTTTACTTTTATTCCCAATATTAGACAGAAATCACAAAAACAATAAAGTAAAATGCTGATAGAACATACTAGTAGATCGATAGAAGACAAGCTAGAAATATATAAGTGTGTTGGTGCATTACAGCGGTCAACAAGATGCTTCAACCAGCAAAGTCTCAATATGGTCAGCCAACCAGCAATGTCATACAACCCTCTAGGAAAGCCAAACGGTCAACCCAAAAGTCAACGTTGTCAGTCAACGGTCAATGCAAACAACAACAACAACTAGGTCAACGTAGAAAATTCAAAGTCAACGTCTAGCCTTGGGAATAGTGCCAAAAAATGCGGATTTGGAAAATCGAACTTTTGGGAGAGTTTCACGTCTTTTTGACCTTGCGTTGACCAAAGTCAACGCTAGTCAAAGTTTGTTGCAGAAACCCTAGACCGAAATCTGAAATGTGTCGTTGCTTGGAATTTCCCACGTGTGGAGAGAAGAGCCACCAAGGTCATTGAACCAATCAGATGAGGAGAGAGAAATGTGTGAGGATGAGATGAGTGAAAATGTCCTCCAACGTTGACCAATTTATATCCATCAGTGAGGGTGTGTGACACAACTGCTGATGCACAAAACCTTAAGGCCGACTCGCACATACTTTGAATAAATTCAAAATAAATTTCTGCTCATTGGATTAAGATGATCTTTAGATCGATCTTGCACCTCTCCGAAAGAGGAGTCCCATAAAAATATTGGCATCTTCATCAGAGCATCACAACATGGAGTTTGGACCTAGTTGTCCAAAATTAACAGTTCTCGACCTCGGATTTGAAATCCCAATGCCGATCTACCCCTCACTGCTCTGCAAGCTCACTCAAATTTTTTTAGCAAACCGCACCCCAGAATTTTGACTTAGCTCAAGTGCTGCCACTTTGTGTGTGTTCTCCAACAGACCCGAAGCCTTCCTTTAATACTTTTCTCGTTGAGCAATCAACAGTCGTGATCTAATCTCTAATCAATGGTTAATATTAGAAAATACTTGATCCACATCACTAATAACATTCTCACCCACATGTTTTAATTAATTCACTTTAATTATTTGATTTCCCTAAGTTAGACTTAGGGACTCCATTAAAATAATTAATTATTTGAATAACTTTCACACGAGGTGGAATTTCTCCAAACAATTTATGGGTCTTAGAGATCTCATGTGTTCTAGCCCCTCCACAAAGTTTCGGAGCTAGAGCACATCTGATGTTACCCAAAATCTCAACAACATTGCACCGAAGGAGACATTTCGTGAAAGTAAGAAGTCGAACAATTAACAAGGGTACTTAGTTGCCATAAGCACCATTGTTCAATCTGAAGCCTGCACGTTCGAAGAAGCCGTGAAGCACCAAGTTTGGAAGGATGCAATGAACGAAGAGTATGAGTCTATCATGAAGAATGATGTCTGGGATGTGGTTCCTAGACCCAAGGACAAGTCTATGTTCACTTCCAAGTGGCTTTACAAAATAAAAGATGGAGTTGATGGGAGTGTTGAAAAGTTTAAGGCTAGGTTCGTTGCTCGAGGCTTCTCTCAAAAGAAAGGTGTGGACTATGACGAGAGATCTGCACCAATTGCCCGATATACCACCATCCGTTCGATTATTGCCCTTGTTGCCTCTTAGGGATGGAATCTACATCAAATGGCAGTCAAAAATGATTTCTTACATGTCTCACTTAAGGAGGAAGTTTATGTAGAGCAACTCAAAGGGTTTGAAGTTTTGGATCACGAGTTACATGTTTGCAGGTTGAAGATATTGAGATTTTGTGTATTTGGGGTAGCATCAATTGTGCTTTAGCTCCCAAATTTTGTGGAGGGACTAGAGTACACTTGATCTACAAAACCCGGAAATGGATTTGAGAAATTTCAGTTGGTGTTCAAGTTATTCAAATAATTGATTATTTTTAATGGATTCCCTAAGTCTAACTAAAGAAAATAAAATAATTAAAGGGAATTAATTAACACATGTGCTGAAATTGTCTTAAGTCACATGGATCAAACAGTCTTTTAATCTCAGTCGTTGATGGATGATTTAATCTTGACCGTTGAAGGGTTCAATGAAAAAGTATAAGAGAAAGGCTTGAGGGTCAGTTGAAGACACACAAATTCTGTAGAACTGAGGTATAGATCTGGAATTCTAGGGCGGGTTTGTTAAGAATTTCAGAAGGGATTTCCTGCAGTGAAGGGTAGTATTGGCTAAGAGAATTTTTTGATTCCAGGGCCAAGAGACAGCAAGAGGCAAGAGGAGCAGCAACAAGGACAGCGCAGAAAGGCTTCAGAGCCACGCAGAGCAGCAGGGGCAGCGCAAAGACAGCGCAAAGGCAGCTAGGGCCACGTTGGGCTGATGCTGGCCAAGAAGAGGTAGCGTAGGGGCAGAGTAGACCCTCCAGGGGTGATGCAGGCCCTCCTAGAGCCACGCAAAGGCTGACGCAGTCCCTCCAGGGAAACGTTGGGGCTTCAGAAGCAGCGTTGAGGGTTTCTAGGGTCAGATCTGGGCCGAGTCCTGTAAATCTCGTTTGAGGGTGTGGATCAGCCAGATATTTGGCACTAGATCTTCAAGTTAGTTGCAGATTTGATATCTTTTATTCTCCGTTAGGTTTTCCAAGGTTGGAACCCAGATTTGTTGTACTTAGAACTACTTAATAATAAACCCTCATATCTGTTGAACTGGTTTTCCCGCGTTGGGTTTTTCCGGGGACTTATGTCCAAAAATCCATGTGTCACTTTGTTGCATGAGTGAATTATTCAGTAAATGATCTGCATGTGTAGGTTGTAGTTGTGTTTATTTTCAGTATTTTCTGAATCTAAATTCTGGAAATAACTTGTATTAATTAAATCAAGTAGGAGGAAATAAACCAATACATTGTAGTAGAATTTTCACATTGTATCAGAGCGATAGCAGATCAAGCTGAATCTCCAGCAATCAGCTAAAGAAATATTTTTTCTACAGGGTGGCAGAAGAAGCAGCAGATCCGGAAAGGGTATCTTGACAGCAAGGGAAACAAGATCCAGGAGACAACGCTAAAGCTGCAGAAGGCATCTAGGCTTACGCAGACCCTTCCCAGGGTAGCGTAAGGACTGCATAACCCAGTCTGGGGTTATGCAATCCACTTCTAAGCAGCACTGGGACTGCGCTGGGCCAACCAGGAGAACGTTGTCCAGTCACTTCTCTTGTTTCAGAAATTTTGCCAAGATCCGGAAGCAGTGCTTCAGTCTTAAGTAGGGCTAGTGGGGTAGAGATTCTGCAGGTGCAGAATTATGCCTAGCTAAGGCAATAAGGGCGGGAGGAAGACAGACATTCAGCAGATCTGAGCCAAACAGATCTGAGAATCGATCAGGAGGATATATTGTCCGTTTGAATGTTGGTGGAATATTTCCAGGAGGGAAGTCAATTTTCAACAGAAGCAGTTACTAGAGGGTTTCTATTCACCAAGAACCCAGATCCAGAGGGAGAAGTATTGTTTTCTTCATATCTGAGCAAAGATGGCCCAATATGTACTGAGGGATCAAGATAGATTCGATGGCATGTCCTACTATGTTATCTAGAAGACCAAAATCCTCTCAATTTTGGATGAGTATGGTCTCAAAGATCATGCAGAGAAGACACTTGATGTACCAAACGATGCAGATCCACTCAAGAAGTATGAAGAAAATCAAGCATGGACGCAGAGGTTGATCATAGACGGAGTCAAGGACCACATGATTCCTCATGTTACTGGTAAGAATACAGCACATGACATGTGGTCAGCTTTGGAAGTGATGTACCAAGGAGGCTTTATGCAAAGAAGAATGCTTCTTGAGAATCAGATGCGGATGTTCCAAATGATGAAGGGTGAAGAGATAGATCCATTCATCTTCAGACTTCAAGCTATCTGTGACAAGCTGATTGGCATGGGTGCTAATCCAAATGAAGGGCTCCTAGTGAGGACGGCCCTGAATGTTGTCTCTGAAGAATGGGAAACGTTTGTCTAGAGCATTTTGGGAAGGGCAGCGTTACTATCATGGGAAGATATGTGGGCTATTCTCCACCAAGAGGAAATGAGGAGGATCACCAAGAAGCAGTCTAACAGTGGAGGAAGCGGATCAGCCAAAGTGAAGAAAGAAGAGGAGGATGCAGCCCTTGCATCAAGGGAAAAGAAACAAGGGAAGAAGAAGAAGGACCTCTCCAAGGTTTGGTGCTTTAACTGTGGTGATCTTGGACATTTCGCCAGCAGTTGTCCTAAGAAGAAAGACAAAGGAGCTTTTGATTCCAAGGCTGCAGCAGCAAATGACGATGGCTCTGATGATGATACAGCGATGAGTGCTCATGCACCTCGAGAGAAGAGGTGGGGTGACATGGATATATAGAGTATCAATAGACAGTGGCGGGATCCTTGAGCCAACCCTACACTTGGATCACATACAAGCTACGGGAGCCTTAAGACAGTAGCGGGATGAGTCGGGAGATGGTTGCAGATGACCACATTGAAGAGCAAGAGGGAGTTAAAGAGCTGAGGAGTGAGCAGTGTGATGCAGAGGTAGTAGCAACGTGGAGGCAACAACGCAGAGAGGCTGATGGGACTTGTTGTCGCACAAAATGTCTAGGCACCACGACAACGGCTCAGATCGGGGGCCGTCACTCTGATCCCCGATTTCTCTATTTAAGTTGTCTCCTTATAGCAGACTAAGGGGGATAGACCCTATGGAAATGGAATGAAGGAGAACTCGTTGAGAACCAACCAGTTCGGGAGACACAGTTAAACGACAAATACTAATAAAAGATCTAGCAAGATTAAATGATTCGATTGAATTGGAAAGATTGATACCAGTGCCTTATGGAGTCAACTATCCTGCTAAGGAAATTACAACCAAATACTTGATGAGAAATTGCTGCTATGCAATGTTAATTTAGAATGCAGAATGCAAGGAAAACGATTTGAAGAAAAAGCGAGATGAAGCAAGCTTCGAAGATGAGAGTTAATGTTAAAAAGCCTAAAGCACTTATATTATAAATAATCTGATCTAACCACTAAGTACTTAAGCGAGAGTGTCAATTATGAAGATGCCCACAAGATTACTCGATTAAAAGATATACAGATCCACAATAGAGCTCTCAAAATCAGATATCGATCACATTTACTTGAAAAGATTTCCCAAACATTAGTATTCAATAAACATCCAATAATTCAAGTAAATGAAACAAAAGTTAATTAAACATTAGACAATTTTAATTGATAGAACATGTTCCAAAACTCAGATGCCAATGATCATCAAACCCAACTAAAACATAAGAAATTTATAGCACGCCAAATCTCCCAGTATTCATCCGGATATATCACTTGAAAGTCGTATTTTAATAAACACTTCAGCAGCAAGCAATTTATGGATTAATTGATGTTAACAAAAGTACAAATCTAAAAAATTAAATTTTCACCTATGGTCAAGCTTGGATGACTTGGATGTCTTTTAAACGAAAGAGCGATCTGAAGCTATAAATTGATAAATTCGACAGCATAGATCAACAAATAGCGATACCAGCTGTTACCAAATGACTAAATAGTAAAAATTGACAGACTTGAAGAAAATCAATTTTTAGGACTTGATTAAGAGAAATTTCAGATCTGATATTTTTATTTCAGCAATGAAATAGTGGTAGATCAACAAGATAAAACTGCCCAAAATAGAAGCCAAATACTTCTAGAAATAGCGAAATTATATTAAAACTTGAAAATTTTAATTTTAAGGCTTTAAGAGAGTTTGATTCAGTAATTTTCAAAATTGATAAGTTTATAACAACAGTAAATTGATAATAGATCAACAAACTGACAATACTGAAAATGATTCGCACAATATCTAAAAATAATAAGTTTTGCTGAAAAACTGAAAATTCAAATAGTTGGACCTTGTTGAATATACACTAAGAAATATTGAATCTGATTTTACAGTTATAAATTAAATTTTATTAAACTTTAAGAAGTGATCATGAACAAGAAATTAAAGATGCCCAAATGGCCAAAAATTCTGAAAATGAAGATTTTGCAATTCTAAACAATTTTGACCATATAAAATGTGCTTTTAGGCCTAATTATTTGTGATTTGCTTGCTGTAATAAAATTTGCAGAAAAGAAGGGTTTAGAAATCAAACCCTTAGCCCAAGGCTTTGAAGATCTCACCGTTGAAAATTCTTGAAATTTTGGGATAATGTTGCCGCTTGAAAATTGTAATTTTGGAGACCAAAATCCTGTAAAATAAGCCTCAAAAGTCCAGATCTTTCCCTCCGGGGTTGGCTGATTTTTCAAATCTATTCCTGCAAACAAATATTGAGCTCAGATCTAAAGATTTTTTTGGCTAATTTTTCAGATTTGAAGATTTCCTTAGTTGATTTTTTAGATCTAATCCTACACAAGTGAAAAAAAAAACCCAATACTCAATATGTACAAAAATAGCGAAAATCGTATAAACCCAAATGTTAGAATTCAAAATTATGTTACAAAAATTCAGATCTACACATGTAAGTTACAGATCTATACAATATATTTATAGATCTATGCACAAGAGTTGCAAATCTGTCATATCTGAGGAGCATAAGTCTAACTTCGCTCCCAGATCTGAAGATCTAAGGCTCTTACTAGCCAGATCTAACTTTAAATTCAAAAAAATTAAGATAATTTTTTTTTATTTAAGCACAAGCTCTAGAAAGACCCTGCAAAAAATATTCTGTAAGATAACCTTAGAAATTAGGAAACAATGGGCTTTTTCAGATTTTCTGAAATCTGCGAGTCGGCTGATCTAACTGAAGATTTCCCCAAATGCTCAAATCTTGAATAATGATCTCTTCACACTTAGATCTGAATTTTAGATTGATAGAGATTTAAAAAATAGCCATGAGACCTTTCAGAAATATAGATAACTGATATTTCTATCAAATCAAAATGCGATTTAAGAAAACCCAGAAAACTGCACAATATACCTGTATGCAGATCAATCCATAAAGGCCATCAACCATCAAATGCCAATAAAAGTAGCAGAGTTTAGAGACAATATCACCACATAGATATGGAAAAGGAACACCAAAGTTTGTAACCCCAAAGTCTTTATACTTTATTGATAAAAAATTTACAAGAGCTTCTGAGAACAAGTGCATGATCCAAAGATCAGATGCCAATGACATACAAAGACCTCTAATTTATAAGATAAAATCTCCAACTGCTAGTTCGGTTGGTCCATGTCAAAATAATCTCGACCGTCGAAAAAGATTTAATTATATTTTAATCTGGACCGTCGAAATTATAATTTTGAGAAATTCGAATTTATCATTTAATTCTATTTTAATTAACTCAAAAATAATATTTTTGAATTAATTGCCTCAAAATTTTGACTTTGACTTAACCACCAAGGCCCAAAGGTCCAAAATTTATTGAAATTCTCAATATTCCCTTGGCTTGGAACCTTTAAAAATTTATTTTTTAAGATCCCACGAATTTTGCCTATGAAGAATTTTAACTCACCTAGGACTTAAAATTAATTAAATTTCTGGCTTAGGAGTTTTAATTTAAACTGGCCAGAAAATTTAATTAATTGACTGAGAGGAGATTTAATTATTTTTCCAACCCTCTTTACATAAGATAAATACGTTTAGACACATAAAAGGGGAATACCCATTCGTGATAGACCCTCAAATAGCTACCCAATTCTGCGACTCAAAACATGATATAGTAGACCAAGTAGCTTGTAATAAAATAATCTAGCCAATTAGCTAGGATTATTCCCAAACTAATTTTACAAAGACTCGATATAAAACACTAAGACTCACTTAGCATCTTGATGACAAAATCCACCCTAGCTTTGGGGTGAGGCTGGAGGAGAAAACTCTACCGATCACTTGTGTCGAGAAACACAAGTGAATCAGTGAGACAATAAACATCTTAGGATAGAAATCATCACCAAAATACTAGGCTTACCTAGGTTGTTACATACATGGTGGTCTTACTTAGATTATTTACATCAGAAACATGCAGAATGGGTTTACATCATCTATAAAACTGTCGACTGTCAATGAAATCTGAATGGCGTGAACACCTCAAACATGATGAATCCCATTTTAAAAAATGGGGGTGTACTGCTATGGGGTCGTTGACAAAGTGTGGTCAACAGGACTTCAGCAGCGCAAAGAAGTTGGGCTCACGTAGTGCAGTGTTGCAGCATGACAGTGTCTCCAGGAGGACAGTGTGATTCAGCATCCAGGGAGCTTCAGTGGTGGAAGGCAACTTGACTTATCTGTCAAACAGTTGGATAGAGTTATTAGTTGCTTACTTCTCAGCAACTGAGTTGCAGTGCAGCAGTTAGCAGTGGCAGTGCTATGGACAGCATGATGCAACAATTTGAGAGGGAGCTGCAGTAAAGATGTGGCAGTGTCAGTGGCAGTGGCATGGGCAGTGCCCAAACCTTAATCCCAGTAGATGGAGCGTGGGCCAGCCATCAAGAGAGCGTCCGGTCTCAAGATCACCTTAATGCCAGCAGGTTGTGAGTGTGTTGCTAAAACACACTCCTAATGCTGGGAAGATATTTAGGTGCAATATGTTGGCATCAGTTGTGCTCAACTCCCAAATTTTTGGAAGGGATTTAACTTTATGATCTACAAGACCCAAAAATGGATTTGAGAAATTTCAGTTGGTGTTCAAGTTATTCAAATAATTAATTATTTTTAATGGATTTCCTAAGTCTAACTTAAGAAAATAAAATAATTAAAGTGAATTAATTAACACATGTGTTGAAATTGTCTTAAGTCACATGAATCAAACAGTCTTTTAATCTTAGCCGTTGATGGATGATTTAATCTCAGTCATTGAAGGGTTCAACGAAAAATTATAAGAGAAAGGCTTGAGGGTCAGTTGAAGAAACACAATTTTTGCAGAACTGAGGAATAGATCTGGAATTCTAGGGCGGGTTTGCTAAGAATTTCTGGAGGGATTTCCTACAGTGAGGGGTAGCATTGGAAAAGGGAATGTTCTGATTCCAGGGCCAAGAGACAGCAAGAGGAAAGAGGAGCAGCAACAAGGACAGTGCAGAAAGGCTTCAGAGCCACGCAAAACAACAGGAGCAGCGCAGAGGCAGCTAGGGCCACAAATCGCTGACGCTGGCCAAGCAGAGGCAACATAGACCCTCCAGGGGTGATGCAGGCCCTCCTAGAGCCACGCAAAGGCTGACGCAGTCCCTCTAGGGCAACGTTGGGGCTTCAGAAGCAACATTGAGGGTTTCTAGGGTCAGATCCAGGCTGAGTCCTGTAAATCCTGTTTGAAGGTGTGGATCAGTCAGATATTTGGGACTAGATCTTCAGGTTAGCTGCAGATTTTATATCTTTTATTCTCTATCGGGTTTTCCAAGGTTGGAACCCAGATTTGTTGTACTCGGAACTACTTAATAATAAACCCTCATATCTGCTGAACCAATTTTCTCGTGTTGGGTTTTTTCCAGGTACTTATGTCCAAAAATCCATGTGTCACTTTGTCGCATGAGTGAATTATTCAGTAAATGGTCTGCATGTGTAGGTTGTAGTTGTGTTTATTTTCGGTATCTTCTAAATCTAAATTTTGGAAATAACTTGTATTAATTAAATCAAGTAGGAGAAAATAAACAAATACACTGTAGTAGAATTTTCACAGAAGAAAGACCTCTATGGGTTGAAGCAAGCCCCCAGGGCCTGGTATGAGAGGATCGACAACTATCTTATGAAGTTGGGGTTTACAGGAAGTGAAGTTGATCTGAACCTTTACTTCAAGGTTGAAAATGACAAGCCTCTCATTTTGGTACTTTTTGTAGACGATCTCTTTCTTACAGGTGCAAACCCTCTCATTCATCAATGCAAGAGGGAGTTGGCTTCCGAATTCAAGATGAAGGACCTAGGGTTGATGCACTACTTCCTAGGCTTGAAGGTCTGGGAAAATCCAGGTGAGATTTTCCTTTCTCAAGGAAAATACACTGTGAAGCTACTTGAAAGATTTGGGATGGTGGACTGCAAGTTTGTGACTACTCCCATGGAACTCAACTTCAAGAAGCTATTCAGAAGTGTTGTTGGGCCCGATTTGGGAAATCCTTCTGAGTATCATCAACTCGTGGGGGCCCTGATGTTCTTGGTGAACTCTCGTCCGGACATATGCTTTGCAGTGAATACGTTGATTCAATTTATGGTTGAGCCTCATCACATACTTTGGATTGCTACCATGAATCTCTTGAGATATCTCAGGGGCACAATCAACTAGGGATTGAGATATACAGTCGGGAATTTGAGGTTCCATGGATATTCTTATGCTGACTGGGCTGGCAGTGTGGTGGATCCTAAGAGCACATCTAGTTGCTGCTTCTCACTAAGTTCTGCTTTGATATCCTGGATGAGCAGGAAGCAGAAATTGGTTGCTTTAAGCAATGCCGAGGCCGAATACATTGCTGCTAATATGGCCTATTGTGAAGTTGTTTGATTGAGGAAGCTCTTTAGTGAGTTGTTTGAGCATGTGTTGGATACCATCGTGATATACTGCGATAACCAAAGTGGGATTCGTCTTTCAGAGAATCCTGTGTTCCATGACCGCTCCAAGCATATTGATCTCATGTACCACTTTATCCAGGATATGGTACAACAGGGAGCAATAAGGCTCCATCACATTGGGACTAATGAGCAGGTCGCAGATATTCTTACGAAGCCCCTGGGGAAGGTCAAATTCTTAACCTTCCGTGACAAACTTGGAGTCGTGGAAAGACCTCCTATGAGGGTCTCGCATGAGTTGGACATTGAGATCTGGGAGCTTGGGGGTACTTCTTGGAGCTATGAGCGACCATAGGGTGAATGGTTCACCTTCCCCTACTGGTGCATTGTGTACAAGGTGAGTGGTTCACCTTCCCCTTTGATACCCCATTATTGTTGGAATATGAATAGGATGAGTGGTTCACCTTCTCCTACGGATGCCCCAGCATACATCCTACCCATGTAGTCTGGGACTCATGGGAAGTACCTCTCATCTCGCCAATGAGTTAGGAAATGAGAATAGAGACCATGGCACTAACGATGGACGCATCATGTATTGTTGTACTCTCTATGCTAGGATGCATGGTGTTCAAACCTCTTGATCTGGGATCAATTAAGGTCTTACCTCTGGACTGACTTTGGGTCAGTGGAGAGTGGCAAGGTCTTGTGACTCACTCTCGATCAATTCTTCTTCCTTATTTCTTCATGGTTCAGCAGAGCAGTGACGACAGAGATGTTACAGGTTGACAGATGGATTGGCAGGAGGACTTCTCCCTAGTTGAGAGGGAGTGTTAAAATTGGAAATTAGGGCAAAGTCCACCTTGGACAACTCATGGAGTTGATATTTTTATTGGATTCTTCTTTTCGAGAGGTGCAAGATTGATCTAAATATCATCTTGTTTGGACGAGAAAAAGTGTGATTTTGAATTTATTATTCACACATGTGCAAATTGTCAAGGTCGGCCAGAGTCAAATATAGGCTCATGAAGCCTAATAGTTGTGTCTCCACACCCTCAGCGAATTGTATAAATAAGAGTGACCTTCACCTCATTTGGACATCACTCATCTCATCACATATCTTTCTCTCTACTCTCTTGATTGGTTCACACAGCTTGGAGTAGCCTTTTCCTCTCTGACACATGTGGCTGAAGGATGAAATTGCAAGGCAAAAGTGCAGGCCGAAAATTATAGGGTGTTGGCCAGTGTTGACTAGCTTTGATCGAGGGTTTGTTGACCGATTTTGACTGTGCTTTTTTAGGGCAGATTTCTGATTTTGTAAGGCTGTACTGCTGGGCATAGAAATCAAGGTGATTAGGGCAGTTTGACTTGCGTTGACCACAAGCCTGTTTGACTGCAGGGTTGACTAAATTTTGATCAAGTTTGACAGAAGTTTCAGGGACTGTTTTGGGTTGACTTTGACCCTTATTGGAGGTCAATTTGATTGACTTTGACCGAACTATTTTGGGGACAATTTGTTGTTGATTTGAACAGCGTTGACTTTCTGGTTAGGGCTTCAAGTTGACTGTTGTTTTGACAGGGTTGATTTAACAATGTTTGGGCTTGTAAATTTGTATTATGTATTCTCTCTCCCTCTGCTGAGCTATTGAAGAATAATAAGAAGATTTGATCAAAGAGTTTTCCCCAAATTGGGGTTTTTTTCCTTGGCATCCGCCAAATATTATGTTCTCTTGTCTTGGCTTGTCTTCTGCATCTTGTTTATGTTCTATCAACATTTACTATCATTGTGATTAAGCTAATGTGATTGCTAAACTGGAATTTGATATTGGGCTAATAAGGAAAATTGAAGTAAATTGCGCTTAAGCATAGAACATACCATTGTTAACTAAAATTAATAGATATCTTAAGTTGGTAGACTTGGGCAGAATTTTCGAGTTTGGTTGGGTAAAAGAGAAGCTTGGTGGTTGGGCCAAATTTGGGGTTTCCACTACACGAAAACTTGGAGTTTGGCAAGAGGCAATGGTTTTGTATAGAGGTGCCCATTTGGTCATGAAATGAAGTACTACTTATTTCCACAATAAGTTATTTACGAAAAATCCTTCAGTAAACAACAAAATAAATTCTACTACAATTATCACATAATTACATAGAGAAAATAATAGTGAAATGCAAGCACAAGAATCAATCACATCAACACATTTGTTTTTGGAAAATTTTCCCTGGAAAAACCCAATGCGGGAAAACTAGTGCAGCAGATGAGGGTTTATTTATTATTCTTCAGCAACAATCTTTTTACAAGTAATGATTTACAAAATCATGGAGAAACATTTGTGAAAACACCTGAGATAGTTTTCCTCCAGTCACTAGAGAAATTCTGACACCCTAGTGACCCTCCAACCTCCACTGCTTCACCTTTGCGTCTTCTTCTATGTGAGGACTGCATCCTCTGTTGCGCTGCCCTACTGCATTGTCCCTCTGTGCTGTCTCTCTGTTGCTCTGCGTCCCTCCTGCTCTGTCTCTAACTAATGACGATACCATCCTCTTCCTTCACCCTACAACTCTCCCTCTGAATTCGAACTCTTCTCCTGGAGTATCGACTTTCGTCGGGTTACTGAGTATTTGCTCGACTTATCTTCAACTGACCCACAAGTCTTCATTTATACTTTTCCTGTTGATAAATCAATGGTCGTGATCTAATCTTTAATGAATAGCTAAGATTAAAATAGAATTGATCCTCGTCACTTAGAAGCTTCTCGCCCACATTTAAACTAATTCACTTTAATTCTTTTAATTCCCTAAGTTTTAACTTAGCTTCCATTAAGAGTAATTAATTATTTGAATAACTTGCACTCTGGGTGGAATTTCTCCAAACACTTTCTGGGTCTTGGAGATCTCATGTGTTTTAGCACCTCCACAAAATTTTGGAGCTAGAGCACATCCGATGCTACTCAAAAACCAGCACTCCCTCTTAGCGAGGAATGTGCTCTAGCAATACTTTCCACTAGAAGCATCACCCTGATCCATGGCATCGGTCCTCTACGCTGTTGATGCTCGGTTTACTACCCCTCATCTGTTGCGTTGTTGCTATTTGTACTGATGCCCACAACACTGCCACTATTGTTGTTGCATCTGTACTGCAGCTCCCTCTAAGTGTTGCATTATCCGCTTCTACTGAAACGGATTCTCAACCATCCCCATCTTCTCCATCAAATAAAAAAACTTTGTTCTTCCAAGAGCCTTGGTGAGAATGTCTGCCACTTGTTCTCCTGTAGGAGTGTACTATAACTGTATTGCTCCCCATTGGACACAGTCTCTGATAAAGTGACATCTGATGTCAATGTGCTTCGACCGATCATGAAAAATCGGATTCTCATAGACCTTGATACAACTCTTATTATCACATGTAATGGCCCATACTTGATGAACAGTATAATCATTAAAATTATATGTGGCTGATCCAATACAATAATAATATAAATTAAATTAAGGAAAAGTAATTAATTTATAAACAAAACATAAAGTTATCACATCTATTTTGTAACTTATAACTAAAAGCATTTAATTAAACCAAATTAGTTAACAAACTTAATTCAAAGTGAGCTTCCATAAAGTCATCTCCTCTACGTAAGTAGATAAAGACTCACCAAAGATATTTAATACACTTAATCGCAAAGCTTATCTCAAACATTAATTACACCCTTAAAAGAAGATAAGGTCGCCTTAAATGGTGGCAGACCCTCATAAATGTGCAAAAGATCTTCGGGAGTGAAAGGCGGTGGGGAGATGGTTATAAGGGGGAAGGCTGTGAAGGAGAAGGGGGAGGTGAGAGAAGAAAATTTCTACATTCTGGCTAACAAAGGATTGAAGATTACGCAGAGTTCTAAAGGGAGAGTTTCACCGTTCTGGGATTCTGGGCACGGGGGCAGAAGATCACTCTTCTGGGTCTAGGATTGCTCCTAGATCGGCTGGGAGGATGGTTGCCGCAGGTAACCGCTTCTCCGTTCACTTCATCAACATCCTTTGGAATGAGAACTATCATCACGTACTTATCAATCATCATCACCGCCGATCTGTGTAATTCTTGCCACAATGCCTTGTTTCCACTTAAATTTCATCGCAAATGTTTATAACAATACAAAAAGATCGCTATTCTCTCGTAATTAAATTAAAACCGTGTGTGGAACCTTAAATCTGGCAGGTATTACGTTTTTATATCTCTCCAAGAGGGTAGATTCATGCTCATTAACACAAAAAGAATATTTTCAATAAAATTAAAAAAAAGGCCAAAAGCTCAACACCGTGGTATAGATTGACTTAGAAATGTGCCAAACTTCTCTCCGGAGTTAGACCGAAAAACCTCGTCTCTTCCTCCGTCTTTAACCACACTATTCTCACTCGATTGTGTCGTGGACCTTACATTTGCACGAGGGTTGATTCAATGCAAGTGCGACCTTATAGGCTCATTGAAAATTGAAAACTTATTTCCAGGCTGCTGCTGGTAATCTTAGAGAGTATAGTTGGCATACAAGGGATTACAAACTTACAAAGGGAGAAGATTGCTGGGCTGCGGGCATGCCATTAGTTGACTCAGAAGTTGGGGATAATAAATAGGTGAAACTGGCATTGAAAATGTCCTTTTGCTGGCAAATGTGGAAAATATATTTATCTGTGATGACCCTGGTATTGACAGGGGGTCTGCATCTAGAGATCTGTTGTCACAATTTTTCCACGGATCCAGGTTGATCATGTAGAATAGACGTGATTCCTTTGTGACACAATTTTCTCTTTTCACTTTCCTGCATATGCAAATGTGCATCCAAACTTGTTATTGCGGGAAACTATACTGTATTAACAGTGTTATATATATATATATATATAACCCTTCTGTTTATTGCCTCTATTATTATTTCCATTTCTTACAAATGTTGTAAATAAAGATACATCAAGAATGAAAAAGAAAGTGTGATGTACAGTAATGTACCAAATTCATCTATAGGTGCATCATAGTCATAGCTTGTTGTGATGAATGGCCCTCCAGCTGTACGTGCAAAATTTGTCCCTCCATGATACTACAACTCAAAACAGATAATTTTTTTTCAACTCCAATATTCGGTCATGTCTAAAGACATTACTCAAACAATGCGCAAATTCAGATTGAAACTCAAGGTTGTTCAATTGTGCTGAGTTTGACTCTTACTGGCGAGTCAATCTCAGTTCACTGCCAAAACCAACACACTATAATACAGATCCAGATTTGACTCGCTGCTAGCAGTCAAACTTGCCAGTAGCAAGTAAAACTAGAAAGAACGTGTGGCTCAAACTCTGATCTGCAAGTTACTCCCAAGTTTTTCATGGCTTGAAGAGTTTAACTCATGGCCCCACCGAAAGAATAGACTAACAGAGATATATATATGCAAAAAAAAAAAAACAGAATGAAACACTCGTATTTAAACTTATTTTAATTTCCAATATTTTGTGAGTGCAAGTTGAACTAGGACAGTCTGACTTTGCTAGTTCCTGCATATACATTCCTGCATATACCAATAACAATGTTAACTCCATGAAACCTATTGTTGCTACCCCAGACCCGTGTAAAAGATTCCAAAACAAGGTTGTCTTAACACTTCAGAAAGAGCTGGCAGATATGTGTTAAACTCACAATCTTAAACAGTAACCGAATAAATGATTCTTTAGGCCACCGCAAACAAGATAGGTCTACATGACTGAAACTTGAAATAACCATCAAGAAGCATGCTAACTCGGGGAAGAATCCCTCACAATGTTGGAAATCACATTTTCTTAATTGATTAAAAATCTTTATTCTAGACCTGTTCGTAGAAAGAAGAATTTTGAATCTAGATCAGACAACTCAGTTGTGTTATTTCTTATTAAGGCTGGAAAGAAAACAAGGCTGGTGCCTATTTCGCATTCCTGAAAAATGTTTATTTTCAGAACTAGAAGGTTTTCAATCTTGTAAGCAGTGTTTGTTGAATCAGTAAAATTAAATAGAAATATATTTGCGCATCTTAAAATAAAAACTAAATGTATTTTATTTACCCTCCTTAATCTGGACTCTGAATAATTTTGACTCCATCGGTTCAGCGATGCATCATGTAATAACTGCAAATATCTCTTGCAGCAGTTCTGGTAGCCTAAAACTTAAACATTTCATAGTGCCTCCAGCATGTGTTTCTGCACTGCATAGGACCCGAGTCTGCTTTCTGACTGTCAATTCCCAGCAGCTCAACCTGAATCCATGTCTGAGCTGGAATATGTGAAGAGTAGTAAGGCAATTCATTTAACACCCGACAGATCTCCGAAAGAAATGTTTTGAATTTGGACATATACTGCTGTCTGCGTAGCACCCTGTAAATCTTGCTGCCTTTTGCACCACACCTCTCTATTAGTTCCTTAGCATTACTCAATGCCTTGTCCAGTACTTTAAATAGCTTGATGCCTGATCCTGTCAAAGATATCTTTGAGTCCCTAACCTTACCGAGCACAGGCTTCAAAAGATTCAATTAATCAACGATGCTTTGACAATTTCCTTCATGGATCTCTGTCTTTTCATTCAAAGAGACAATTCCACGAATTGATTTTGAAATATTATCGAGCACTTCTTGGAGGGGGAAATCCATCTGAGCTCCCTGGAGTATATTATCCGCTTGCAGAGTAATTTATAGGCTGCGTTTAAAAACCACTCGCTGTCAAAAGAAAAATTTTGTAGCTGAGGCAAAGCCAGCAGGGCATACCATGCTGTTGCGCTGTCTAAAAGACGTCACAGGGCGGTCTGTTTTGGTTGACAAAGCACCTAGCATGTATTCCACGTATTCTCTGAATCTCAACGGTAGTGGAGTCTCGCATGGGCTTCTCCGTGGCAGGGCAGCAAAACGACACAGCGGTCTGTGGATATGCATATCCTAGCCGCATAACGCAGGGTAGAGGCTCTAAATCGGTCGAGTTATAGAAACCCACGCCGTCGAAATTTTTGGGCTCCGTTTGATTTATTTGGTAGGTGTATATAATACGTTCAAATAGAAATTAAAATTTAAACACATTTAAACGAATTTAAAAGGGGTTGAGTGTATATATATATCGATTAAACGCATTGAAATTTAAATAAAATCGGGTTGTCATGGACCGGATGTATAAATCCAAATAGAAACTTGTCGTTTAGTTCAAAATCGAATTTATCGTTTGTATATGGTATGTATAAATCCAAATAGAATCTGTCGGTTAGTTCAAACATCGAATTTATCATTTGTATGGTATATGGTATGTATAAGTTCAAAATCGAAATTGTCGTTTTGTCGTTTAGTACAAATAGAAATTGTCGTTTGTCGTTAGTTCGTTTTAAATCGTATAGTGTATGTAAATATATTAAAGTTTCTTTTTAAATTTATATGGTATATGTTTTATATCTATTTAATACATTTTAAATGAAATTTAAAAAAATGGGTTTTGGTAAAGCATATAGTGTATGTAAATATCGATTAAAGCATTTCTGAAATTTAAAGTTATATGGTATATGTTTTTATCTATTAAAATACATTTTAAATGAAATTAAAAAAAAAAAAAAAAAAGGATTTATATAAAATGTGATATGTAAATCAAGTATAAATATGTTCAAAATCGGGATCTATATAATAGGGTTATACATGGTAAATGGTGGATACGTTCAACATATCATCAAGACAAAGAACGATTGATAGCATCGTGCGCTCTGATCACATGTGCATTGGGATGCCGCAAAACCTAGAGTTAAATTACGAAAATACCTAACTAGATGATTCATGTTGAGTCGGGATTAAATAGATCTTAAACCTTGCATTTCACGCTAGATTTAGTAAGCATACATTACCCTGCATAGGACAAGGAGGTCGCGTTGCCACCCTCCTCGACCTCGGTACCAGTAAGACCTGCCTGCAGGTAAAATAGCAAAAGAACTATACCCGTATGCCAGCTTTAATCTTGCGAAAATTATATTTTGTCAGTCTAAGAATTTATCCACTCCTCATGAATTTATTATGCATTTCAGGAAAATTACCATGTTAAACACGTACCAAAGGCGGCAGCGCCAGCGCCAGCAGAATGCAGCGCCGCCACCTCCACCTTCACCATCGCCCTCACCTCCATCAAGATCACCGTCAGCTCCTGTTGCTCCGCCTGATCTCACTACTGTGATGAGCTCATTGGAGGCCATTATGGAAACCTTGAAAGGGTCGCAGTCGACCAGGGACAAGGAGGAGCGACGTCAGTCAGAGGAAAGACACTCAGAAAGGCCGAGGGATTTCGATGACAAACCCCTTAAGGAAGATATCTCACGGGAACTGCAAAAGATTAAACTCCCGGAATTCTCTGGAGGACGAGGTGGAGAGCATGCCGAAGCATGGTTGGAAGGGATGATCCGATGCTTTGCATTAAGAGAATATTCTTCAACTTCTAAAACGAAGATCGTTGTATTCCAACTCAGAGGGAATGCTCTGATTTGGTGGGGGAATATGGAAAAACAGCTACATCTGACATCGGATACCGTTCCTTGGGAATTGTTTATGGGCCGATTCCATGCGAAATACTTGCCGCCTTTCTTTCAAGAGCAGCAAGCTGGAGCCTTCCATACTTTAACCCAAGGGAGTAAAACCGTGGAAGAATACGAGACAAAGTTCATGGAACTTGTGAAGTATGTCCCTTATCTAGACACGGATGAACGCCAAGCCGAGCGTTTCATATTTGGGTTAAACCCTCGGATCAGAGCCATGGTAAGAATGTGGAAGCCACCGACCGTGGCAGAAGCAGTGGAATGTGCTCGTTATGCAGAGGAACATCTAGGGATAAAAAGGGATTTCAGGCCAGCTGAATCAATACCGCAGGCATTTACAGGAAAGACTCCCCGAAATTTCTTCCGAGGAAATAACTCGAGACCACCTCCTTATGGTAACAGATTCACCCCAAGAGGAGCGGGGGCAGCAGCTCCCAGGACCATAAACGCAATAGCCTCTGGGTCCTCCAACAATAGTGCGTGGAGGTCTCGAGGAACTGGTAATCGAGGAAGAAATGGGAGAGGAAGCAGCACCAGAGGACAGAGTTCTTGGTCGGGGGTTTCTCAATCAACCGAAAGAGGACTAACCCGAGTGGACTGTTGGGGATGTGGAGGACCACATTTTCGACGGGATTGTCCGGAGAACTCGCGTCAAGCAGGAAAAGAACCAGAGAACTCGCGACGGACAGGGAAGGAACCGTCATCAGATGCTCGAAGCAATCACAGGATCCATGCTGTTGTCAACAACAACCAGGCAGCACATCAATCAACGGTAGTGGAATCTTCAGGTACAATCAATGGAATAAAACTCAAAATCTTATTTGACACTGGAGCTACTGATAGTTTTATTTCATCTTTTGCATTAAACAAATGTGGGTTGGCAGCCTGCAATCAAGACGATTTTTAGACAGGTAGAAATGGCTTCAGGAGACCTTCAATCGGTAGAATTATGTGTGGAAGATTGCAAAGTTGATCTAGGGGTCTGTGTGACCAAACTAAAAGTTTATGTCACAGCCCTAGGTACTTACGACCTGGTGATAGGAATGGATTGGTTAGAATCTCATCGAGCATGGGTAGATTGTTCCGGGAAAACAATACTTTGCGTAAATGATATGGGTGAGACAATCCAAATTCAAGGTATTAAGAGAAAGGTATCCCTGCGTTTCATCTCAGCCATGCAGATGAAGCGGTGCTTGAGGAAGGGTTGTCAAGTATATGCCATTCAAATGGTGAGCAAAGAAAAAGGGCCTTCCTTAGATCAATATCCGATTCTAGCAGAGTTTCCGGATGTTTTTCCAAAGGAACTACCTGGGCTACCTCCTCAGAGAGAGCTAGACCTCACCATTGAATTAAAACCGGGCACGGAACCTATTTCTAAAGCTCCTTACCAAATGACTGCCCCGGAACTTCAAGAGCTACATATACAGCTAAAAGAACTGTTAGATATAGGACACATTCGACCCAGTGTGTCACCGTGGGGTGCTCCAGTAATCTTCGTCAAAAAGAAAGATGGTTCATTACGACTGTGTGTGGACTATCGAGATTTGAACCGGGCCACGGTAAAGAATAGGTATCCGATGCCTCGCATTGACGACCTTTTTGATCAAATGAAAGGTGCTACAGTATTTTCAAAGATCGATCTGTGATCAGGGTATCATCAACTCAGGATAAGCGAGAATGATGTTTCTAAAACCGCATTCCGAACTCGTTTCGGGCATTATGAATTCATTGTGGTGCCATTTGGGTTGACCAATGCACCTGCAGTCTTCATGAACCTTATGAATAGCGTTCTCCGCAAATATCTTGACAAATTTGTACAAGTTTTCCTGGACGATATCCTCATTTACTCTAAAAATGAAAAGGAGCATGAAGAGCACCTTCGGATAGTGTTATCTTGTCTCAGAGAGCACAAGTTATATGGAAAATTGTCCAAATGCACTTTCTTCCAGAAAGAAATCCATTACTTGGGTCATATCATTTCAGGCGAAGGAATCTCTGTAGATCCGGAAAAGGTAAATACAATCAGGGAGTGGCCGATACCTAAAAATGCACATGAAGTGCGTAGTTTTATGGGTTTAGCAGGTTACTACCGAAGGTTTGTGGAGGGATTCTCCAAAATTGCAAAGCCAATCACCAACCTTCAGCGCAAGGGTGTTAAGTATGAATGGACTGAGGAGTGTGATAAAGCTTTTTCTGAACTTAAACGATTATTGACTAGTGCACCGATTTTACGAGTACCGGATATGGATAAAGATTTCACTGTGTGTACCGACGCATCTAAGCAAGGGTTAGGTGCAGTTTTAATGCAAGAAGGAGGCGTAATAGCATATGCTTCGAGAAAATTAAAAACTCATGAAGAACTTTATGCTACGCATGATTTGGAGTTAGCCGCGGTGGTCTTAGCTTTAAAGATGTGGAGACATTACTTGGTAGGGAGAAACTTTGTGCTTAAAAGTGACCACCAGAGTTTGCAGTATTTATTCACCCAGAGATATTTGAATGCAAGACAAAGACGATGGAGTGAACTCCTAAGCGAATATGATTTTGCCATTTCATATATCAAAGGGAAGGAGAATGTGGTAGCTGATGCCTTAAGTAGAAGACCCCGAATATTCTCCCTCGTACCTATCAAGGTGAACTTGAGAAATCAAGTGCTTGAACATCTTGTAAGGGATAGTTGGTACTTAAAAGTGAGGTCGGGACTTGAAAGTAACCGTTCGACGGAACCTAAGTTCGACGGGTATGATTTAGAAAAGGACGGAATTCTACGATTTCACGGAAGGATGTATATACCAGACAGTGGAGATCTCCGAAACACCATCTTGAAGGAAGCACACCGAGCAGTGTATTGTGCACATCCTGGGGTAAAGAAGATGTACGCTGACACCAAGAGACTTTTCTTCTGGTCAGGCATGAAAAATGACATTGTCCAATTTGTTTCTAGATGCCTTGAGTGTCAACAGGTAAAAGCTGATCATCGTCACCCAGCAGGTCTCTTACAATCTCATGACATCCCTATGACCAAATGGGAGATAATTTCTATGGATTTTATCGTTGGGCTGCCTCTTACGCAACAAAAGCATAATGCCATCCTGGTCGTGGTGGATCGATTAACTAAGAGCGTCCATTTTATCCCAGTAAGAGATACTTATGATGTAGCTGATGTAGCTAGGGTATTCATAAACGAAATCATCAGATTTCATGGAGTACCTAAGAAAATCATATCCGACAGAGACCCTCGGTTCACCTCAAGGTTCTGGAACTGTATGCAGTCGGCCTTGGGAACCCAGTTAAATTTGAGTACTGCCTATCACCCTGAGACCGATGGACAGACAGAAAGGGTAAATCAAGTGCTCGAGGATATGCTAAGGATGTATGTTATGGACCAACAATCACGTTGGGAAAAGTACTTACCCTTGGTGGAATTTGCTTACAACAATAGCTACCATAGTTCGATCGGGATGCCGCCATTTGAAGCATTATACGGAAGACCTTGCAGAACGCCGTTAAGTTGGGACATGTTAGAAGATCGAATAATCGTCGGACCAGACTTGATCCAAGAGATGGAGGATCAGGTAAAACTGATTCGACAACGGTTAAAAGAGGCTCAGGATAGACAGAAAAGTTATGCGGACACTCACAGGATAGATAGAAGTTATGTGGTAGGAGATCAGGTTTTCATTCGCATCAGACCAAATAAGAGTACCATTCGGTTTGGGAAGGGGACAAAATTATCCCCCCGGTTTATTGGACCGTTTGAAGTCCTGGAAAAAGTTGGACCAGTCGCTTATCGTCTTGCTCTGCCACCCCACCTGCACAAAATCCATAATGTATTTCATGTATCTGCCTTACGACATTATATTGCTGATAAATCTCATGACCTTCAATGGAAGGAACTGCAGGTATCGGACGAGGGAACCCTAACGGTCGAACCGTTACGTATTCTGGAACGTAGGGTTCGACAGCTCAGGACCCGCCGGATAGACCAAGTGAAAGTCCAGTGGGACAAGTATAGCCCTGGATCAGCAACTTGGGAGGATGCTGAGACTTTTTGCCAGAATTACCCCAACTTATGCTAAATTTTGAGAGCCGAAAACTTTTATGTATATAGCTGCTCTATTTTGATACTTGACATTTTGAAACACTATATAAAGATGCGTTTTTACCTTGCTGGTACATGGATACCCATAAGTCTAGAATGCTACTTCACTCTACTGATACAAAATATATGCTGTTTGTTTAAGATTCACTGGTGCATGGACACCGATATGTAATATGTCATTTAAATTAACCTTTGCAAGAATATGAAAAATGAAATATATCGATATATAAATTGACAGGGGTAAAACAATGCATCATAAAATAGAACATGTATGAACTAAACAGAAGCAGTGTCGGAAATGAGAAATTTTGTGGGACATATTGATAACTAGGTAAACAAATTTTCTTTCTATAAGATTTTGGATTAATATCATAGATATTAAAATATTGTGAATATGTAAAGGTTGTTATATGGGTAACAACTGGTTATGATCAATATAGGTGCATATGCTGTAATATGTGTACAAGTGTTTACATTGCAGATTGTGTACCAGTGATTGCCTCGCAAAACACAGATTACCGAAACAATAGACGTGATGACAGAATCCCAGAACGTTGAGACTCCATGTGATTCCATGATAGGGTGTTAACCCTGGTTCTACTGAGAGGGGTGGAGGTGTTGCCCACTGTTTATCCTCCAAAACCTGGAGTCATGGGAGGACTGTGCGAGTCACGCTCCCCTAGACGTGTGATGATGACTGTCGGATGCCTACAAGCATATCAGGTCGATATAATCAACGCTGATATCCTTAAGGTCTATGAATGGATCCGTAACACTGATGCCATGTCATATTCCTGTAGAGGACGGATAGGAAGGGAATGGAAGAGGTTAGGAAGGACAGGGTGGTTAAAGAATAGTCTGCAGAGGCGGTTGAGATATGAAGTAACAAATAAATATCAAAGAAAAGAAACATGTACATACAAACGAAATTCAATCTTAAAAATACAAACCTTCTCACTTGTGCCCTACTCCCTAAAAACATAATTATCAATATAAGTATATGAAGCCCTAACTTCGGGACGAAGTTTTCTTAAGGGAGGAAGTATGTAATGGCCCATACTTGATGAACAGTATAATCATTAAAATTATATGTGGCTGATCCAATACAATAATAATATAAATTAAATTAAGGAAAAGTAATTAATTTATAAACAAAACATAAAGTTATCACATCTATTTTGTAACTTATAACTAAAAGCATTTAATTAAACCAAATTAGTTAACAAACTTAATTCAAAGTGAGCTTCCATAAAGTCATCTCCTCTACGTAAGTAGATAAAGACTCACCAAAGATATTTAATACACTTAATCGCAAAGCTTATCTCAAACATTAATTACACCCTTAAAAGAAGATAAGGTCGCCTTAAATGGTGGCAGACCCTCATAAATGTGCAAAAGATCTTCAGGAGTGAAAGGCGGTGGGGAGATGGTTATAAGGGGGAAGGCTGTGAAGGAGAAGGGGGAGGTTAGAGAAGAAAATTTCTACATTCTGGCTAACAGAGGATTGAAGATTACGCAGAGTTCTAAAGGGAGAGTTTCACCGTTCTGGGATTCTGGGCACGGGGGCAGAAGATCACTCTTCTGGGTCTAGGATTGCTCCTAGATCGGCTGGGAGGATTGTTGTTTTGGGTAATCTGCTCTGTTCATCAACATCCTTGGAAGGAGAACTATCATCACAGCCCTATCAATCATCATCACCAGCGATCCAGGTAATTCTTTTAAGTACAGCTTTGTTTCCATTTAAATTTACTGCAAATGTTTATTACAATACAACACTGCTATTCTCTGTAATTAAATTAAAGCTGTGTGTGGAACCTTAAATCTGTGCATGTACGTTTTTATATCTCTCCAAGAGGGTAGATTCATGCTCATTAACACAAAAAGAATATTTTCAGTCAAAATTAAAAAAAGAAAGGCCAAAAGCTCAACACTGTGGTATAGATTGACTTAGAGATGTGCCAGCCCTTCTGGAGTTAGACCGAAAAACCTGTCTCTTCCCTCTGTCTTTAACCAGCACTATTCTCAGTCCTGATTGTGTCAGGGACCTTACATCACACATAATACCGGTTTCCTCCATCTTTCTCCTGAATGGATTCACAAGTAGCTTTCTAAGCCATATGGCTTCACAAGAAGCCATGCTTGCTGCCATATATTGTGCTTCAGCTTTGCTCAATGCTAATGATTTTTGTTTCCTGCTGCACCAGGAGGTCATTCTTGATCCAATACTGAAACAATACCCTGAGGTACTTTTCCGGTCTACTGAACTTCCTGCCCAATCTACGTCAGTGAATCCACTTAGTCTGATGTCATTGCCTCAGATGTACTTTAATCCATGCTCGACTGTTCCCTGTATATATCTGAGAACATGCTTGGTTGTTGCTCAATGTGTCCTCTTTGGTTCCACCATGAACTGACTGAGGGTGTTGACCGCATAGCAGATGTCTGGCCTAGTGTTGACCAGATACATAAGAGATCCTATGAGTTGTCTGTACAAGGTGGGGTCTACATCTTTGTCATCATACGCATCAATATTTTTCCAATTGGTAATCATTGGTATAGCCATGGGTCTACAATCTTGCATCCTGAATCTCTTCAGAATTTCTATAGCATATCTCCCTTGTCCTAGGAAGATTTCACCCTTCTGTTGACAAACTTCCAACCTCAGGAAATAATGCATCAACCCCAAATCCTTCATGTTGAATTCTACTGCCAGGTTCTCCTTATCGTCCTTGATGAGCCTAGATGAACTTGTCAAAAAGAAGTCATCTACATATAATACCAGAATTAGAGGCTCATCCTCTACTGTCAAATAGTAGAGATTGGGATATGCGTCACTCTTGACAAATCCCATCTTCTGTAAGTAACCATCAATCCGACCATACCACGCTCTAGATGCTTGCTTAAGCCCATACAAAGCTTTCTTCAGCCTGAATACATGATTTTTCTTCTCATGTGTCTCAAAGCCCTCTAGTTGTTCAATGTACACTTCTTATTCTATCACCCCATTCAAGAAAGCAGTCTTGACATCCATCTGGTGAATCTCCCACCCCATTTGCGCTGCAAGGGATATCACAGATCTGATAGAAGTATACCTGGCTACTGGGGCAAAGGTTTCTTCATAGTCTATTCCTTCCTTTTGCGCATACCCTTTAGCCACGAACCTGGATTTGTACTTTTCCACGCTGCCATCTGCAGAATACTTGATCTTGTAGATCCATCTCGAACCTACAACTGATTTGTCCTGAGATCTAGGTACCACTTCCCAAACATCATTGGTCATAATGGAACTGTATTCCTCAACCAGAGCATCTACCCACACTTGATGACCTCCTAAAAACTAGAGGGTTCTCCAACCTGAGCTACCAAAGCTTGGTATCTGTCTGGTTGTCTACGCTGCATTTTCTCGGTTCTAGGAGCTCCCTCCTCTATGTCCCTTAGTATCTGTCATAATTCCCAGCTTGTTCTTCCACTGGTAGTTGGTGCATCTTCTTGTTCCTCCTCTTGCGAATCTTCCTATGGTGATACTTCCATATTCTTATGCCTTGGAGAAGCGTTGGTGCCAGTTTCGACTGGTCGAAGTTGCTGAACCAATGGATCATCTTCTGACTGCTTTTCAGAAGGAATTTCGCAGGATTTCCTAAAAGCTTTGTCCTCCATGAACTTTACATCCCGTTGTACTACTACTTTCCTACTGCAAGGAATGTAGATTCTATATGCCTTAGCATTCTCGATATATCCCACCAAATATCCTTTTTCTGCAATTTGATCCAACTTCTTTCTCTTTTGTTCGGGTACATGGCAGTATGCCAAGCTCCCAAAGATCCTAAAATGACTCACTTTTGGCTTTCTGTTAATGAAGACACTCTCCGGTATAATCTTACCTAGTGCTCTGTGAGGAATCCTGTTCTGAACATACACAGTTGTGTTGCATGCTTCTGCCCAAAGAATTTTGGGCATATCCTAATCATACAACATTGCCCTCGCTGCTTCAACAATTGTTCTATTTTTCCTCTCTGCAACCCCATTCTGCTCCAGATTATGGAGCAGGCCATTCTCTTTTGATGTCTTCCCTTGTGCAGAACTCAGTGAGGCTTTTATCAATATATTCTCCACCATTGTCTGACCACAACATTTTTATCCTTTTCCCTATCAGATTCTCAACCAGAGCCTTAAATTCTTTGAATCGAACAAAGACCTCATCCTTGGTCTTTAGAAGGTAGATCCAAGTCTTCCTGGAATGGTCATCAATGAAGGTGACGAAATATTCGACACCACTAAGAGCTCTAGTGGACATAGGTATGCAAATATCTAAGTGTATTAATCCCAAAACACTCTTTGCCCTATTGTTACTTCTGTAATAAGTTGCTTTGGCATACAGTGTACTTGCCTAGTACGCATCCTCTGCAAACGTCATCTCGTTTGGTGCTTAATTCTAGAAATCTTGCGATGGTTTCTCTGAGAATTCTTAGAGCCCCATGGTGTAAGTGCCCCATCCTTTTGTGCCATAGTTCATTCGAATCTTTTTCATCATGACTACCTATCAATGCCATTGGAGATTCTAGCTGCAACTTGTACAATCTGTTGCTTCTGACCCCAAATTCAGCCTTCTTCTTCCAACTCGGGTGTTTGACATATACTTTCTTTCCAATGACGTATACATCATAGCCCTTGTTTTGTAACTGAGATACAGAAAGCAATTTCATCCCTAATACAGGCACATGCAACACATTGGTAGACTGAAGCCGATCTTTTGCTTCAGTTTGAAAAACTATAGTACCTCTTCCAACAGGAGTACATTTTGTGAAAAATCCTAAATCTGGATTCCTACTGCAACAAATCTGAATTACTTCTCCTATTATTTTCCATAATTATTTCATTACAATGAAATATCGAAGTAATTACTAAAGCAGTCTACACAAATAATGTTGCGGAATAAATCTAAGTGTTGAAACAAACTGAAAAAAATACAATGCAAAACATCCACATTTGACACAGTTATTTTTGGACTAAGTCCCCGAAAAAACCCAACTCAGGAAAAATGGTGCAGCAGATATGAGGGTTTTGTATTATGAAGCAGCAGAATCTTGAGTACAACTAGGCTGCCAATATCCGGCTCACCCTTCAGACAAAATCTCGAAAACAGAAGAATTGTGAGATATAACTCACTTTGCAAGTCCTCGGCTGATCCAGAACAGCTTAAGTGGAGCCCCTCTCTGCCTCTGCGTGATGCCTACGCTGCTATTGCGTAAGCCTACGTGGTCAAGCTTTAGAATTGCGTCACCTCCTCCTTTGTAACGATCAAGCTGATCTGGAACTGAGTTTTGGCCCTCTTGGCTCAGAAACCCCAGCTTCCAGCTATCTCCAGACTAAATCTAGAAGGCACTGCGTCACTTCTACGTGATCCCCTTCAGGGACTGCGTCACCCCTCCAGATGACTACGCTGCCTCTACTGCGTCATTGCTGCCTCTCTCTCTGAAATGTACTCATGTTCCTCTTGACTAGTTACTGCATCTACCCCTCTATGAAACTGATCACTAAATCGAAATCACTTAGCCAGCCTTTCCCTAGTGATTCGATCTTGATCAAAAGTTGTGCCTCTCTCACAAGCTCGAAAAATGCCAAATGCTCAATATGTTTTCCATAGGCCCCTCACCCTCCTTATAATCTTTCGTTGACCCTTCAACGACCAAGATTAAAACATAATCAAGGGCTAAGATTAATTGGGAGTTGATCCATGACTTTATCTAGAAGATTCACACTCAGTTTAATTAATACTCTTTAATTAATCAGTTTCCTTAAGTTTAGACTTAGGAAAACATTAAAAAATGATTAATTAATTTAATTAAACCATCTCTAAGTGAAATTTTCCAAAATATTTTCTGGGTATGATGGAATACATGTGTCTTAGCCTATATACAAAATCACAAGGTTAGAGCACATCCGATGCTACCATAAATCAACACTCCCTCTTAGTGAGGAAAGTGCTCTAGCAATCCAACTCTATGTGATGCTCTGACTTCTGTAACATCTACTGTTGTGCTGTTGATGTTGCTCACCAACACTGCACAAATGTTGCATTTGTACTACTGCTGACTCTGCATGTTGTTGCCAACTGCTACTGCACTGCAACTCCCTCTGAATTCTACAACCATGTTGTTGCACTGCGCTGCACCACTGTGCACTACGCTGTTGCTGCTCCATTGTTGCTGTTGCTGCTCAACTCCTGTTGTTGTTGCACTGCGCTGCACCACTTTCCACTACGCTGTTGCTGCTCCATTGTTGCTACTACTACTCAACTCCTGTTGTTGCTGCACTGCTACACTGTTTCTAATTGCAACAGAAAAACATCCAAAATTGGAAAAGTAAAACTGCATATTGGATAATAAGATTGTCTGCTGCTAACTTCTACACTAGTTCTCTGAATATGTTGCGTTGTTGTTGCTCTGCACCGCGTGAGCACTGTACTACACTGCGCTGCACCACTATGCACTGCGTTGATCAGGCTCTAGTACTGCTAGCCACTACATTGTCTCTTCATCTTCTGCTGCAATTGTCCATCCTGCTACTGGCTTAAGGCTCCCGTAGCTCATGCGTGATCCAAGAGTTCGGAAATACTCAAGGATCCTGCCACTTGTAAATTATGGATCTACAACTCCAAGTCAACCCACTTCCCTCCTTTCGGAATATGAGCTAACATAGCACAATTAGCTTTTGCCTCAATCTTGGCAGCTCCGGCTTAAGGATCTTGCTTCTCCTCCTTGTCCTTTTTCTTAAGAGGACATTGTGTGACATAATGTCCCATTTCCCCACACCTGAAGCACTTGATCTTGGACAGATCTTTCTTCTTCTATCGTTGTTGCCCCTTTGATGCAAGGGTTGTGTTTTCTTCCTCCTCCTGCTTGACTTTCGAGCCACTGCTGCCATCCTCAATATGGATTTTGAGGAGATCTCTCCTCAGCTCTTCTTGTTGCAAGGCTGCCCACATCGCTTCCCATCCTCGGAGTTTTTCTCTGCCCAGAATGCTCTGGACAAAGACCTGATAGTCTTCTGAAACAGAGTTCAGAGTGAGCCTTACTAGCTCTGAGTCTCTAGGTGTTGACACTACTGAAAGTTGATATCAGTTTTCCTGAATTCGAGACAGGAAGGAGTCAAAACGCTCTCCCTTCTTCATCCTAGTGTTACGCATCTTCTCCTCCAGATATATCTCCCACTACTCGGAAGATCCTTGATAGGTTCCTATGTTAGGTTCCTATATTACTGGAGTAGTCCCTTATTGTTGTTAGTGTAGCCCCCTAGGAACCTATGTTAGGTTGTTATATTACTAGTGTAGTCCCTTATTGTTGTTAGTGTAGCCCCCTTATTGTTATTGTTGTACCCATGTAGTCTCCATATTGTTATTATTGTGCCCCATAAAATCTCACTATTGTTATTGCTGTGCCCTCACATTATTATTGTTAGGTCGACTAAGATTATATTGTGATCCCATGGACTCCTATATATAGAAAGGAGGTTTTGTCATTTGTATCATCCAAGAATTGTTCTTCTATGTAATGTAAAGGAGGTTTCCCTTTCAAAATGGCTTATTTCTAAGGCGTTGATCTCTCTTTTCTTCTATTTTGGGAGTTGGTTTCATAACAACGCGGGCCCAGAGAGGTGACACAGTCCAAGGGGAGGTGACACAGAGCCAGAGACTGTAGCGTTGAGGTTTATGTGTGCCAGATCGAGCTCAGATTCAGCAGATAGCATAGGGGTGACACAACCATTAGGAAGGGTGACACAGTCTCAGCGCAAAGCTTGCTGGGGACTGCATAGGCACTTGTGGGGTTTTTCATTCTGACACTGGATCAACCATAATATCTGTCTCCGAATAGAGGTTCTTTTGCGGATGAAATTCTCTATTGGGTGAGCCACATTGTCACCCTAGTTTGTATTCAAAAATATGCATAATAATAAAAACCCTCAAGAGTTGTTGCACCGGTTTTCTCGCATTGGGTTTTTCTGAATACATTTGTCCAAAAAATTGTGTCCTTCGTTTGCATGATTGCTTATTCTACAGTACTTGATTTGTATAATTGTGTAGGTTGCAGTGTATTTACTTCGATGTTTTCATGAAAAATTCAGAAAAGAACTTGTAAAGTTAAATAAATAAGTAGGAGAAGTAAATCAAATTCTTCTGCAGTAGGATTTCTATTTAGAGAATTCAGAAATTTTCACATGGTTTTCCTCCATGGCTAACAACTTATTCTAAAGACTAGCTTCCATAGCTTTTATTACTTTGTCATTATCTGCTTTAATTGCAATCATATGATCCCGCATATTGGACATCATAACCTCCATACTTTTAGCACATTTTTCCTCTATGGTGACCATCTAATTGGAGTGATTAATTTTCATGATCTTTAGCTCCCCGTCATGTTTTTCTTCTATAGCTGACAGCCTGCTTTGAAAATTGATTTCCATGTGTTTTATTATGTGAAAAATCCTAAATCTGGATTCCTACTACAACAAGTATGAATTCCTTCTCCTATTATTTTTCATAATTATTTCATTACAGTGAAATATCGAAGTAATTATTGAAGCAGTCTACACAAATAATGTTGTGGAATAAATATAAGTGTTGAAACAGACTGAACAAAATATAATGAAAAAAATCCACATTTGACACAGTTATTTTTGGACTAAGTCCCCGAAAAAACGCAACTCGGGAAAATCGGTGCAGCGGATCTGAGGGTTTTGTATTATTAAGCAGCAAAATCTTGAGTACAACTAGTTTGCCAATATCCGGCTCAACCTTCAGATAAAATCTCGGCAACAGAAAAAATGTGAGATATCCCTCACTCTGCAAGTCCTCGGTTGATCTGGAACAGCATAAGTGAAGCCCCTCTCTGCCCCTGCGTGATGCCTACGCTGCTACTGCGTAAGCCTACGTGGTCAAGCTCTAGCACTACGTCACCTCCTCCTCTGCAATGATCAAGCTGATCTGGAACTGAGTTTTGGCCCTCTTGGCTTAGAAACCCCAGCTTCCAGCTATCTCCAGACTGAATCTAGAAGGCACTGCGTCACTTCTGCGTGATCCCCTTCAGGGACTGCGTCACCCCTCCAGATGACTACGCTGCCTCTATTGCGTCACTGCTGCCTCTCTCTCTGAAATGTACTCCTGGTCCTCCTGACCAGTTACTGCATCTAACCCTCTCTGAAACTGATCACTGAATCGAAATCACTTAGCCAGCCCTGCCCTAGTGATTTGATCTTGATCAAAAGTTGTGTCTCTCTCAGAAGCTCGAAAAATGCCAAATGCTCAATATGTTTTCCATAGGCCCCTCACCCTCCTTCTTATAATCTTTTGTTGACCCTTCAACGACCAAGATTAAACATAATCAACAGCTAAGATTAACTGGGAGTTGATCCATGACTTTATCTAGAAGATTCACACTTAGTTTAATTAATACCCTTTAATTAATCAGTTTCCCTAAGTTTAGACTTAGGAAAACATTAAAAAAAAATTAATTAATTTAATTAAACCATCTCTAAGTGGAATTTTCCAAAATCCTTTGTGGGTATTATGGAATACATGTGTCTTAGCCTATATACAAAATCACAATGCTAGAGTACATCCGATGCTACCATAAATCAACACATTTAGCCTTATTTTGCCATGATGATTTGGAAATTCATCTTTTCCTCTTCGTAGCTTTAGAAACATTCTTGTATTCCCGTCATGTGCGCAGAAGACCCGCTATCAATATACTAAACCTCAGAGGAAGTAGAGCTTGACAAACAAGCGACTTCTTCGTCCAATCTGGAAGCCAATACAGAAATGCTATGATCCATCTTATCTTTCGTGCTTTCCTCTTTCCCAGGAGAACTGCGTGAGCCCCTTCAAGTTGTTGCTCCAGTAGCATCAAGACCATAACTCATTGCAGAATCTCCAACCCTGTTGCCCGATCTTTGCTCTTATACCATGTGACAATTTCTAACTTGAAATTCTACTGCAATAACTGATTTATTTCTCCTACTTATTTCCACAATAAGTTATTTACGAAAAATATTTCAGTAAACAATAAAATAAGTTCTACTGCAGTTATCACATAATTACATAAAGAAAATAACAGTGAAATGCAAGCACAAGAATCAATCACATCAACACAATTGTTTTTGGACAATTGTCCCCGGAAAAACCCAATGCGGGAAAACCGGTGCAACAAATGAAGGTTTATTTTTATTCTTTAGCAACAATCTCTTTACAAGTAATGATTTGCATAATCATGGAGAAACATTTGTGAAAACACCTGAGATAGTTTTCCTCCAGTCACTAGAGAAATTCTGACACACTAGAGACCCTCCAGCCTCCACTACGTCACCTCTGAGTCCTCTTCTGCGTGAGGACTGCTTCCTATGCTGCACTGCCTCACTGCATTGTCCCTCTGCATTGTCTCTCTGCTGCTCTGCGTCCCTCCTCCTCTATCTTTGACTGTTGTTGACACCATCCTCTTCCTTCACCCTGCAACTCTCCCTCTGAAATCAAAATCTTCTCCTGGAGTATCAAACTCGCTCAGGTTACTGAGTATTTGTCGGGCTTATCTTCAACTGACCCACAAGTCTTCATTTATACTTTTCCTGTTGATAAATCAATGGCCATGATCTAATATTTAATAAACAGCTAAGATTAAAATAGACTTGATCCTTGTCACTTAGAAGCTTCTCACCCACATTTAAATTAATTCACTTTAATTAAATAATTAATTATTTGAAAAACTTGCACTTTAGGTGGAATTTCTCCAAACGATTTCTGGGTCTTGGAGATCTCATGTGTTCTAGCCCCTCCACAAAATTTTGGAGCTAGAGCACATCCGATGTTACTCACAAATCAACAGGGATCACGGTGAGCCAAGCACCTTGTAACCCTGTGCAACCCATGCGGTCATGACACTAGGCCTCCCATCACTTTCATCTTCTTAAATAGACACATAACCATTTTGTTGGATTTACTCTTCATATCACCTTGAAACCCAACATAGGAAAGCCCCCGTTGAGCCAAAGGACAGCCAGCCTAAAGAGAAGATGAAGGTTGGTCAGGTGACAATGGCCTCCCTCTTAGTTGCACTCACACGCACTTGAGCTTTTGGACTTTATCTCAAGAGCTGCAAGTTTGTGTGATGTGTATAGGAAATAAATATGTACAAATAGAGAAGTGGTTACTTTCTTGCAGTGAATGTTGCAACAAGGTTCAAATATAAAAGTATAGATAAATTTACTATCTTGAAAAATAACGTATCTTTATGAAAAAATATTTCTAAAAATCGGTCATTAAAAATATAAATAAATATTCAACTCTCATCAATTTATGCTAAAATATATTATCCTAGATTTAAATATATTTTATAGCTGGTTAGTTTTCTCTGTGGAAAATATCTTAAATCTTAAATTAAAATATTATTCATTGTAAATACAATATATTTAGTGTTTAATTCTGATGGCGGGTGTGTCCCTGCTTACCCACACCTTCACTCTCTTGTGTTGTGCAGTTGATAATGCATCCCAATTTTAAGGCCCCAAATAATCTCAACTAGAAATTTAAATAAATATATCTAGAGGCTTTAATATCTCAAATCTGAGATTTGAGATATGAATTTAAAATCCTCTTATGGTAGTAAAACCACACCCCTCAACCCAGATTATAATCATCATGCAGAAGCTCCTTAAAAATCATTTCACTGTGATTATAAATCCATACAACCAGTTTCACAAGCGGAAGCTCTATTTCAGTTATAGATTTATGGTTATGAACCCATACACATGGTTAGAGGACAATATTCATATGTAATTAAATCCAAACTTCAATCCGCTTTCACTGTTCATTAGCCAGAGTTCCGTTTCTCATGGTTCCGTCTTCGCCTTTATATTATATCCAACTTTAATACAATCCACACATTAACGTGATCTCAACCGGTCCTTATTTCACGGCTTATACAGTATAACGAAACCCCGATTACTCTGCCAGCCACTCCGATGAACCAAATGTCGAGTTAAAATCCATTCTTGTGCCTTATGAAGCTCCATTGGCCTCATACTCTACTGTGCATTCCGAGACTCCATACTTCACTCCAGAAATGCTCTTGGGTGAATTCAACATGTCCAATAAATTGTAAAGACCCCTACGCAGGGTCAAACCAACCAATACCCATATGATCCTCAATCTCATAACTACCTTGTCGCAACAATTATATGGGTCTCCTCAATTAAGTACAAAACATTGTTAATCACCCCAATTATAGAGATTATATCTGCCTTGTTCACACAATTCTTCATTGAGATTCAAAAGCCATTCACACAGAATTTAAATCAACAATAGTCGCATAATACTGGACAAATTATTTCCTATACATAGATGATTTCACTTACAGAGCTTCATTACACCCCAATTATAGAGTCCTATTAAAACATTCTCACACAGAAATGAAATCAACCAGTGCTCATAAGTTCTGAATATTTAACTCGTGCTTCCACAGATAATTCAAACAGTCAATACACGCAAAATCCAATCAGATAATACACATGTATTTCCAAAACATATTCTTCATATATGAAATTGAAATTACTTACAAAAACCTCTTGTTCTGGCCAGGTCTTCAATTCAATGGCCTTCTATTCTCCTACTCTGCCTCTCTGGACAACTCTCCAGGTCTATTTCCTTAATGCCTTTTAGGCTTACATTTATACAAGAAACTAATGGATCGATTCAGCTCCTCTAACAGCTCAACAAAATCTTGAACTTCTCAAGTCTAAATTTACGGAAACTGACTCTAACTCATTCCTATCCTGCAATCCTTTCGAATCTCTAACCTCTTCACATGCCCAACTAATCAACTTCTCAAGTCCTCTAATCATTCGAGGGCAGTTACAATTCCGTCTACATTTTATTAAAACCTACTGATTCTATTACATAAAATATAACCCCTTTGAAGACTTAAAACTCCTAAAACTACATGGAATTTGTTTTAGCCTAATGCCCCTGCATCAGACTCCCAAGGTTTAACACGATTCATGATCTCCTGATCATGTGCTTTCATCCTTGTCTTCCTGGATCCCACACTTTGTTCTGTAATTGATCATCTGCTACAACATTCTTCTTCTGTACTTCTCTAGGCTTCCATATCTTATTCTGTCTTGCTCCACTGGCTATACTCTTACATTCTCTTTCTGTCTTTCCTCCACTGCTGCTTCCTTGCTTTCTTGCTACTGTCTTCTTCTCAGACACTTTCACCATCAGCTTTCTCATAATTTCAATTTCTTTGTCTAGTATATCTTCTGACTGCTGGATACTGCTCCATCTTGACTGTTGAACTTCTACTTCTGCTTCTGCTTGCTGAGTTCTTAATTGCTGAACTCTTGCTTTCACTTGCTGAGCCCTTGCTTGCTAAACGTTTTCTTGTTCAGTCCTTACTGCTGCCCTAGCTGCCACCCAATCATCCATACCCTCTTGTTCTCTGCAACAGTAAAACTCTTCCTGATTGTCATCCATGACAATTTCTTCACTCTTTGACTTCAGCAATTTCTTGGATTGGTATTTAAATTGCCAGTCTCTATCACATCTCTTTTCTTCTCCTGGACCAAACATCCTTTAGTCCTTCCATCAGTACTTGCAATCATAAAACAAACATCAAAACTACAAAATCCTTTTGTCTCTTCCTCCTCTTGCAACACTTCAAATTGTTGCTCTAACATTTCCTCTGGCAACGCTTCAATCTGCTGCTCTGCCATTTCATTCTCTTCTCCAAATGTTTCCAGCAAACATTTCAGCCACCTCCTTTGTGCAACCACATCATCAATATGCTGCAATTCAGTTTCAGCATATTCTTCTTCTTCTCCCCTGACAATATTCAATAATTGTCTTCCATCTCCTTGATTGATTCTGGCAATCAATTCAAGTTCTTCAAGTACTGGGTCCTCATCTTCTATCAGAGTAAAATTCTGATTCTCCATCACTATAGCAGTTCCAAAAATCTGCCTTCCAGTCTTCTCTTTGTCCATCAGACAAATCAGCTCCTTCTTGTCATCAGCAGTAATAACAAGTTCCCTTACATGAGACATGATTGTATCACCTTCGCTCAACAACCCATCTTCATTCAGGACAACTCCAGGTGATGGATTGTCTTCTGCAATACCTAAAATTATAGTCAGATTGTCAAATTCAACACTACAAGACCCAATGGTCTCAATTGATGATCCAATCACCAATTCTTCCTTCTGCAGTCCTAAGTCTTTTCCAAGACTCAGAAAATCTTCCCTGTCTTCATTCCTTTGTATCTTCACATTCTGCAATCCCCAATTTTGAAATTGAGGTTCTCCTTCCTGTATTGAATCCTGGTTGCTCAGCATAATCTTCAGCAATCCAATTTCCTCATTCCATGGATTAAAGTCTTCCACAGAATCTTCCTCCTCCTTTCTTTGGTTGTCCATTGGTGTCAATTTTTCTCCATCACCAACAAAATCTGCATTCACAAAACAATTGTTAAAACAAAAATCATAAGGTCTGAGTGCCTTTACTTCCTCTGCCAGCGTTTCAGTATGTTGTCTTGAACTTCCTTCCTTCTCTATCAGCACATCAGTATGCTGATTCCAATCCTTCAAATAATTCTTGAGACAGTCAGCTAGTCTCTCCTCTGCATCATCCTCTTCAAGGACGTCTCCTTGCTCTAGTTCATAAAAATGAACCTTCTCATCCTCAATTATCTTTGCCTTCACAACCTGAACACTTTTTCTCTGTGTTTCTATCCTCTGCTCCGGAACACTTAACTCATGCCATAAATTGGTCATCTCATCTGAGAAACTCTCTATGCAATCTTTACTATCTTCCTTTCTATCACAAGTCAAGTTTCCTGCTGTCACTATCTCCTCATCTTTCATCAGAATAGAATTTTGATCTTCCATCTCTGCAATAATCTCAATTATCTGCCCATCATTTTTTCCTTGGCCATTTAATAAAAGCAATTTGTCACTACCAGCATTAATAACAAATTGATCATCATCAGACATAACTGTCATGTTCCCATTGAAACAATTTCCTTCACTAAACAAGGAATTTATGAATTCCTTCTGCTGCAGTAATTCAGCTTGATCTTCATCTGAAAGATAATCGTCATATGTGACCTGGCAACTTTCAGCTTCATTTATCACAGTTTCATCATATGAACTGTCTTCTTCAATACCTACATTCACACACAACTTGTCAGTTGTAAAACCATAAGACTCCATGGTCTCATTTGACGACTTGACCATCAAATCCTCCTGCTGTTCCAATTCTTCTATACATCTCGGAAATTCTTCAATGGTCCTCTCTTCAGTTTCTTCGAGTTGTCCAATTGATCTCTCAAATTCCAGCTTCTGGCCACCATAATAAGTTAAATCTCCTCTATTTCCAGTATGTTGGAAAACAAAACTCTTTCCCAACTGTGTATGGACATTTTCAAAATATCTAGCTGTCCCATTTTCTTCCTTAGTGACAACATCAGCAGTTTTTCCTTCCCCATATGTTTTGCCTGCAAACATACAAAAATCATCAGATGTAAAGTCATTTGACCTCTTGGTCTCACTTGAAGTTTTAGTCTTCAAGTTCTTCTCCAAATACTCAATCATCCTGAGAAATCTCTCTTTCTATTGAGCATGTATCATTTGCTCTTTCTTCATCTGTAGCCTATGCCACTTTACTTTCTTCTTCATGAGCCAACCAACTCTCTGGCTTTCCTCTATCATCATTACCAGTTTATTAAATGGTTCTCTGATCTCAGCTACCTCCTTCCAATATTCTGCATCAGTCAATTTCTTCCTCATGCCATTTGTCCTGGCATCTTCTTTCTCTCTTCAGTTGTGGCCTCTCTCAGAACCTCTGCTATCTCTTCTATGACTTTTGGAAGTCATATTCTCCTCCATGAGTTCCTCACTCATCAGCTGCACCAAGCCTCTACAACAGCAAGCTCTCTTGCTGCCACTTACCTCACCAATCCTTTCCTCTGAATCTGGGCTTTTGGCAAGTACTGGTCCCCTATCTGCTGGAACCTTCTGAGCACTCTCTTCTGCTCTCTCTAGACTTCACTCTGCAACTTTTCAAGAACACATCTGTTCTTCTTTCATCCAACCTCTGTTGGGAATTCTCCAGGTTCTGCCACACTTTCTTCTTCACTTTAGAATCCTCTGCTGGACTCTTTCATCACTGCTCTCAAAGCTGTGATCTGCTTTTGCTGAGATTTCTTCAATTGCCTGCAATCTGAATTCTGCAAACAATTCTTCAAACTAGAGTTAAACATTACTCATCAACTTACCTTCAAGATTCTGTGTAATCTTGCTTCTTCTTTCACCTGCACTGCATCTCTATATGCTGCAATCTTCAAAACACCTTGTCTTCAACTCCAGATTCTGCAAATCTGAATACCTTCACTGCACACCTAATCAAATCTGCAATTTCTGTTAAACAGATTTAAACTTCAAATTTTCCTCACTGCTTCAGTACATATGCATTTCAAAAATTAAGTTTTCAACCGAGCTATTTCAGCTCTGATACCACATGATGGTGGGGGTGTCCCTGCTTACCCACACCTTCACTCTCTTGTGTTGTGCATATGATAATGCATCCCAATTTTAAGGCCCCAAATAATCTCAACTGGAAATTTAAATAAATATATCCGGAGGCTTTAATATCTTAAATCTGAGATTTGAGATATTAATTTAAAATCCTCTTATGGTAGTAAAACCACACCCCTCAACCCAGATTATAATCATCATGCAGAAGCTCCTTAAAAATCATTTCACTGTGATTATAAAGCCATAAAACCAATTTCACAAGCGGAAGCTCTCTTTCAGTTATAGATTTATGGTTATGAACCCATACACATGGTTAGATGACAATATTCATATGTAATTAAATCCAAACTTCAATCCGCTTTCACTGTTCATTAGCCAGAGTTCCGTTTCTCATGGTTTCGTCTTCGCCTTTATATTATATCCAACTTTAATACAATCCACACATTAACGCGATCTCAACCGGTCCTTATTTCACTGCTTATACAGTATAACGAAACCCCGATTACTCTGCCAGCCACTCTGATGAACCAAATGTCGAGTTAAAATCCATTCTTCATCTCGCTTATGTAGTTTCATTGGCAACATACTTACCTGCATTCCGAAATAAACACTTCACTCCGTGAAGCTGTGGGGTGAATTCAACATGTCCAATAAATCGTAAAGACCCCTACTTGTGGTCAAACCAACTAATACCCATAATCTCAATCTCATAAATTCAATTGCCACAACAATTATATGAAACAATTATATGGGTCTCCTCAATTAAGTACAGAACATTGTTAATCACACCAATTACAGAGATTATATCCGCCTTGTTCACACAATTGTTCATTGAGATTCAAAATCCATTCACACAGAATTTAAATCAACAATAGTCGCATAATACTGGACAAATTATTTCCTATACATAGATGAGTTCACTTACAGAGCTTCATTACACCCCAATTACAGAGTCCTATTAAAACATTCTCACATAGAAATGAAATCAACCAGTGCTTATAAGTTCTGAATATTTAACTCGTGCTTCCACAGATAATTCAAACAATCAATACATGCAAAATCCAATCAGACAATACACATGTATTTCCAAAACAGATTCTTCATATATGAAATTGAAATTACTTACAAAAACCTTTTGTTCTGGCCAGGGCTTCAATTCGATGGCCTTCTATTCTCCTACTCTGCCTCTCTGGACAACTCTCCAGGTCTATTTCCTTAATGCCTTTTAGGCTTACATTTATACAAGAAACTAATGGATCGATTCAGCTCCTCTAACAACTCAACAAACTCTTGAACTTCTCAAGTCTAAATTTACGGAAACTGACTCTAACTCGTTCCTATCCTGCAATCCTTTCGAATCTCTAACCTCTTCACATGCCCAACTAATCAAATTCTCATTTCCTCTAATCATTCGAGGGCAGTTACAATTCCCTCTACATTTTATTAAAACCTACTGATTTTATTACACAAAATATAACCCCTTTGAAGACTTAAAACTTCTAAAACTACATGGAATTTTTTTTAGCCTAATGCCCCTGCATCAAATTCATGCCATCTCTATGTCGAGGTGACATACCCAATAAGATCTAAATTATTTTGGGTATCATTTACACCAACTTGGCCAAATACAACAACTCAGCTTATCACTGCCTTCGAGCATCATTGGGCATCATTTACACCTAGTGTGCATGTTAGATGAACTTACCAATGTACACTTCCAAACTTCCATCACCATAACTATAAACAAAAAAGGAAAATTTAGCAAACTTCGAGAAAATGTATGGGGACAACCTTGAGCAGATATAATAGAATCAAGGACATCATGAGAAGAGAGTGTGCAAATAATTGTAGAGATAGGAGGAGGCCACTGACCAAGTGTATCAATAGTGGAAAATGGAATGCCAAAGGTTAAGAAGGTAGGAGAGGCCAATAGGGTGATTCAAGAACATCTAGCTACTCGTAATCTTGAAGGAAAATCATTGGCTTATGAGTTTATTTTATCTAAGAGTGCATTTGAAGCACAACTGTAGTGTTTTGAGGCTATAACCTAACAAATATCTAGATGAAAACACGATGAGGCAAGAGAGGTCAACAATGAAACTATTTATAGGATCATTGCACCTCATTGTGCATTGCATTGTGTCGTTGAATCCAGGAATGAAGTATTGCTTAAAGTGGTGCTTCCCTGTAGGGATTATCCACTATAGTTCTAGGGTCCTATATTTGATGGATGAGTTTCAAGTGTTGATCTTATTAATCTATCATTGTATCAAAGAAGGAATGATTGGGTTGTATCATTGTGTTAAAGCGGTGATGACTACTTTATATTATGGTATAAGAGTAGGTGTGATTACCTTCTTGATAAATTAATACTCTCAATTTAAACCATGCAATAAAGCTAAACCATAAATAGTAAACTAGTGACCTAGTCAAGACTACAAACGTAACCCAACTTCTAGGACATTATAAATTTCACTCCCTCCACATTTCTCCCCATTTTGTAAGGATAAGGGAGAAAATGAAAATGCAATCTTAATATCATTAAGAAGATATTAAATAATATCCATAGAATTATCAAATTAGGAGGATATTAAATAAAGTTCACAACATTAATTAAGACTCATGGAATTATCAAATTGAGAGGACATTATATAAGATCATGGAATTATCAAATTGATTAATTTGGAATTTAATAATTTAATAAATTTATTTTAAAAACTATGAAAAATGAGAAATTGTTGCATGAACACATAAACATGTGTTGGAATTTCACATTGTGCATGCAAGACTTCTTACACATATAGAGAAACTAACAATTTTATATATTGAAGGCATATACAAATTCGAAGCAAGGTGCAAGGATTCTTATTTCAAATCAACTCGATAATGTAAGAATGTGTGACCACCTTGTCATGTCACTATAATTTAAAGCTTTTTAGTTCTATATAAACATAGGAATATGTAGCAAGTTCAATGTGTAAATTTTTAAAATATTTGGGAAATGTTTTCAATATTGATTGATGGTGGATTATCAATGCAGATTCTTGTTTCCAGGGTACATTCTGAAACAGACAACAACATCAAAGAGATGAGTGTTGACATCCTATGCAGCCTTGTTAGTTCATATACTTTCCTTGCACCAAAGGTTTTTTTTTTTTTTACTTTCAGATTTAAAATTATTTTTGGGGCTAAAATAGCAAATTATCATGTGACAGGCTAGCTTGAATGATGGCAGATGTCTAAGAAATTTTAGGAGCTCCCCTGAGGTGAGCATACTTTTCGATTCTTATACTTCTATTATATGCACATAGGTTGTGAATTTTTTTCATTTCTTGCAAAGTATGCTTTGTCCAACTTCAATGATGTATATAAGAGTACACAAAAGTATAATCACACATGATGAAATTTAGAGAATTTAACTCCTCAACAATATATATATATATATATATATATATATATATATAAAGTAATTATTGCTTTCTTGGTAGGCTGCTGCAGAATTTATCAAAACATTGAAAAGAGAAGGTTCCATCAAGATCAAGCGCATGGCAGACTATCTTGCAGGGAAGGTAACAGAGGTGTTTCTCAACTAACAAACATCATTTTGATTTATAAAAATGAGATAATACCTTGATGGGCATCAAAATTTTATAAAAGAAACGGTCCAAAGACAAGACCTCAGTCAACATCAACTTGGTCATTGTAATCACGAGTTGAATTCTTGTAAAATGCCTAAATTGTTCCCCTCTCATCAAGGATTCCTTAAAGGTTAAATATGATATACAACTAAGTAGCGTAATTACAAGTATGAAATAAAGTATTAAATAATAAAGATAATTTCAATTATTAATATAAAAGCACTATTATTATGGGTGACAAGTACAATGATCATCCTTGACCTTGAGGGAACAAAAGAAATAATTAATTGATTAGCAATCTAATAAGATTTCCTTAAAAATTAAATATGGTATAAAATTAAGTAGGGTATAAGTAGGATAATTACAATAAGAAATAATAATTCATTTACTAATACAAAACATCATTATTAGGAGTGGCAGGTATAAGGACTGTAGCGGTCATCCTAGATGTTGAGGGAACAGAATAAATAATTAGTGGTAGGTACAATGGGTGCCAAGGGTTATCCTTGACCTTGGGGAAACAAAATAAATAACTAGCTGACAAGCAAGCCAAGAAAGGCACAATATTAATAGGGGGTATTTTCATCTATCCTTGCCCATGTCATGTTTAGCAATGACCACAAGCCTCACTCACATTAACCCCTCCTTTCACTTGCATATGAAATGGGACATATAGTTAATATGTTCGTGTCGTTTCCCTACCACTTCCTCCATTATTCCATTGTGGGTGTTAATAAGGGCTATGACATGAGTAAAACAGATTATGTGTGGGTTTATTAGGTTACTCTCTCATGCTTGGGGGTTCTCTCTATGAGCATGTGCTAAGATAGAGTCAATGCATTTGGATAGTGCTCAGACTATTCCCGTGTTTAGAGTTGGGCTATCCCTCTTTGTTACAAGCCCCAACAATGAACTTTCCAAGTGGGAATGGAGGATATTTTAACTTGGTAACGAGGCCTGACTTGTTCAAATAGGCCATGACAACTTTTGTTCCACATTTTATTCAATAGGATTCGAGTTACACCCCCTCAATTATGAAGGGTCTTGACGGTACATTGTTGAGGTAGATGTTGCGTGTTGCACAACTTTAAGGATTTGAAAAGTGGTATGGAGTGATGTAATAAAGACATAATAGAAGCACATTGCAACATGATGAATTGGAGTCTAAGGTGGAATCGATGGAATCATGACTTCGCTAGTTAGATACAAAGGGAGAACAGTTCTAGAGATAAATACATAATGAAAATAGAAAGGAAACTCCTAGAAGTTGATGAATGGTAGTCAAAGGTCAATGCCTTTATAATGATCTATCAAGACAAGCATCTAGAGCTCAAGGTACAAATAAGGTATCTATAATTGTTGATTGGTCGAATTGTCACACACCTTGGCCTTTCTCTTGAAATGGCTTCTCCCCACCCTCCTGATGCCTCTAGCCACTCACAGGACCCTTCATGTTGTGGCCTTCCCTTGGCCTTGGGGAAAAACATGGACACCCATTGCCCTCGTGACCTAGAATTGGAGAAAAGCATGACTAAGGTTCATGATGTTGTTGAATTTGCAAAGCAGGAGCATATGGATGTTGCTAGATGAGAGACAGAAAAAGGAATTGTAGAGCCAACAAATTATAGACATGGGATGTGGGAGGCCCCTTCTGTTGGAGCTGACATGAAAATGAGCAAGATGTCACCTTCCATGGGTTGTGTTTCTAGTTAAAAAAAAATTAATAATGTTTTGTTGTATAATATATTTATTTAGTCAATATGTTAGAAAATATGCTAGCCGACTCTTAGGTGGCTAGCATAGGGAAAGTAGATTAAGAAATAAATTAGATAGACAAAATAGTTTGTTATCTAGCTTAGGCGATCTCTCTATTTTTTTATTTTAAAGTTGTGACTGTAACATTTTCTTCTATAAATTATACTCATTATCGTGAAAAAAATATAAAGACATCACTATTGAATGAAAATGTATAAATGTTGCCTCTCGGGGGTAGCTCACTTGGCAAGCCCGTATTATGTAAAGTTATGTGAGTGATGAAAGATCCATGTTCAATTCCCTTGACTAACTAGCCCATGTGCTGTTTACAAAGGTAGGGAAGTTACACCCAGGGGTTATAGTGGTAGTGGTCGAAATCGACTCTATGTCACACAATTACAAGCTTGGATCAGTGGTCGACTCATCTAGTATTAAAAAATGAAAAGATGTAGATATAAATATAAATATGCATCTAACCTATTGTGACAATCATCATAATTTAACTATTATTCAATGTTTGAGCTACTTCGACAACCATTGTAAGCTTCTCCCCCTCTAAGGATGGACATAAGACAGTCTAAATTTCATGTGCAACTCTTTATCATGAATTGCGTGTTAGTTCTAGGAACACAGTTTTCTCCTTTAATAAAGAAAAATGAAAAAGACTGAAGCCCAAATGGTTTCAAAGAAAATGTCTTTCTAGGTGTTCAAGAGTTCATAAAAGAACTCTTCTTCTAACAACTTTACAAGGATGAATGAGTATATAGAAAATTTAAGATACCCTGAACTCATATTTGATTTTGTTTGTCTCTCAGAGAAAAGAATGTTCCATTTTCAATGAATTCAATCTTGTTTCTGCATACAACATCGGATTTAGCATAGTGATTTAACTTTCATTTCAGTGTCTCAATCTTGTTTGTCGGTACAACATTAGATATAAGATAGTCACTGAAGTCTTCATAATTAATCTAAAAACATCAAGCCCGTGTTGTTAAAGGGCAGAAAGCTCTTCAAAAGTGTGATAATAGTGAAAAAGATTTACTTTTTATGTAACATCCCCGTTTTGATTTTCCAGTTCAAACATGTAATTATAATGTTATGTATTGTGATAAGGCTATTATGCCAACTTGCCAAGTTGAACTAGATACATCAAAGGCAATATAAACATATCTTATTAATTAACGAAAATGATACTGAACATCTGATTGAAGGGTTGAGCAACTCAAACTGACCATAATACCATGAGTGGGAATTGTGAGGAGCTAAGAAGGGAATCCAAGTGTGCTTAAGGAACCCAACCCTAGCCTCCTTTGCCCAATTATCTTGTAAAGATCAAACTTCATTTGGAGAAAATATCCCCCCAAATTTTCATCATATATCTGAGAAGACCAATTAATAGATAAGGCTGGTGGAAGTACCACTTTCCACAATTATAGGAGGGATGGGCTAAGCCCCATCACCTCTGGAAATTTAATGTGGCCTTGGGGAAAAAAGCCCACGAAAGGAGGGGTTTGGGCAGAGAGAAAGGTGGTGGTTGACTAAGAGAAAAGTGTGTGCATAGAGGCATGGAATCTGACTTGGACTCTGCACAGAAACAAAAAATGAACGGAAGCACTGAGAGGATGATTCTGTGGATGTGGAGGGTCAGAGAGCCCACATATAGTGGCATGGTTGAGTGTAGAGGCACACATGGGTCCCTGGAGGCTATTTGGCATGCTCGGAGAGCACCAATCATGGGTTGGTATTTGCTGCAGAGAGAGCTGAAGTAGTGGAATTGAGTAGAAGAGCACAGAATCTGAGCTGCGTGAAAGTGCTGCGAAGTTGATGCAAGTTGAGGGAGCTTGAGTAGCACTGAGAAGAAATAATGTGAACGGACTGTGCAGGCAGCGAAGGGGCTCCCTAGTGCTGATGCTAGCCAGCTAGAAAGGCATCTAAAAGTTCATGGAAGCCCTGTGCTCAGTGGGGCAGTGGGGATGGGGGAATTCTGCTGTAAATTTGTTGTGGAGAGTGACCTTCATTGTCTTCCATTACATGAGTGAACTAGAGTTCTCCTAGTGGCATCATGGTCTAGTTAGGGGGTGGTTAGCTGTGAACAGATGGAGGTGCAACTGAGCCTGTGGTTGGGTGGAAAAGAGTTCACCCTCCTTCAATTACAGGCATCTACCTTTCCAGATAAGTAATTCTTACTTGCAATAAGGATAGTATCTAGTTCCACTTGGAATGTAATAAAATGAATATTTCTGGAAGGGAAAAGACTGCTTATGTATATATCCAAGAAACATAAGAATTCCTAGACATCTAGTAGGCATGCATGTATGGCGAGATTTCCACAAAAGTTCTTACCTAAACTTTAATTGCTGAAAACGATCATCATTCATAATAAGGAATGGTAAGCTAACTAGATTGTCATGAATTGTGGGTAATAGTTTGTGAATATGATGAAATGTTTTCGATGATGCTACTGGTAACTAGTTACCTGGACCATCTACCCTCCTTTGAGGGTTGGGCAATAACAAACCTCCTGGCAGAGTGATCACAGTTGGGAGAGCATGACCATTGGCCTACACCCAATTTGTACAAGCATGGATTCTGATTGGGAACTAGACTTTCAGTTGGCCTTTAATTGATGGTCACAAAACCAATGACCAATTATGGGGGCCTTAGATAATTCTGCACAAACACAGGTTGCCCTATTTTGTAATGTGAAGAGACAAAAACCTCATAAGAGGATTCCTCAAATGTGGTGGAGAAGACAAAGTGATTTGTATTCTTCACATAACATCTAGCATTAAGATTTGGAAATGTTCACTGTGAAAAACACGCTCCTCTGAAGTCAAGCAAGGAAATGATGGTTTGGGTTCTTCACCCTTCTAATTTGATGGCCAAGCTGCCAGTTTCTTGTTGGGGCTGTGGCCTACATAGAGCTTAGAAAGTTGAGCAGGTGATGTCCAGAGGACCTGATGTTACCTCCTCATTTTGTTGTCCTGATTGGCATTATTATCCAATTAGGAACTGGTGAGAGAGTGAAGATTCCAACCAAAAGTCCAAAGCCTCGGAGGTCAACTTTATGAATACTTAAGGCTAGAGGCTTGTCCCTGTATCTGTCTCTGAATTGTACAGGCTTTTCATAGTTTCCATATCACATATGAATCACAATGGTCATAAGATTGGTATGGCCATGGGAAAAACTAGGGATAGCTAGCCCCTAGTTATAATTTAGACTCAATGGAAAATCTTAATCCTTTACTTCATGTGAAAATTGAGTTTCTGAATTAAAGAGGATAGTGGAGAGTCTAATTTAAGCTGGAAGAATTCTCTGCATACTACCACGTTTTGGTCTTGACGATTGTGGAAGACCTAACTTTTGATATTGAGTAAACCTCAACTTCTGGCCCCTATTAAATGTAGGCTTAAAATCCTTGAGAGAGGCCTTATCCAGGGCCTAAGTACAGGGCATAAATTGGGCTATAGATATAGTAAGGTTCAAGGGCTTTGACCAAGGTTACTTGGAAGCGGGAGCGGGAGCGGGAGCGCGGAGCGGGAGCGAAGCGCGGAGCGCCATTTTTAAAATTTTCCGGGTCCGGAGCGTTTTCGGGAGCGTTTTTATATATATATATATTTTTTTTAATATTTTTAATATTTTTTATATTTTGATGCATATATGTCAACAAAAACATGTAGAATGATGAATTAGACATAAAAAACATAAAAACATAGATTGAATCATATAGCATCAATCATCTAGAAGTTATAATCTTCATCAACCACGCCCACAAGTTGGAAGCATACAACATATTGACTCTTGAGTCTCGCGAATCATCAATCTGAAGGTTTCAAGCTTTCATAATTCAATATATAACATTTATCATCATTGATTTCAAATTTCAATATCTAACATTTATCATCATTGATTCATTGATTTCAAAATTCAATATACATTTATGATTTATCATCATTGATATATATATTATAACATTTATCATCATTGATTCATTGATTTCAAAATTCAATATACATTTATCATCATTGATATATAACATTTATCATCATTAATTCATTGATTTCAAAATTCAATATATAGCATTTATCATCATTGATATTATATAACATTTATCATCATTGATTCATTGATCACCATATAACTTTCATGAAGCATCATATTCATAATTCATAATGACTTGTAAACAGTAAACTTATAAATGCCAACTTCATTAAAAATTTAAATATATGAAATCATTAGCAAGTCAAGTTTCAACTGTTCAACTGTCAACAACAAATAGAAAATAGTAAACAACAAATATATTTTATCTGGCTGGCCCCTTGCCACGCCCACGAGAAATGTCTAATTTCTGTGAGCCACGAGGAACTGTTGGTCTTCTAGTACTCTCAGGAGTACCATGACCACGACCGTAAGGTGGAGGCTGGATTTGCAAAGGAACAATAGTGTGATATCGAGGAGTGGCACTGGCACTGGCACCCGCACTGCTACCAGTAGATGGTGGGACTGGCCCTGTGTGTGGCGGTGCTGCTGATGCTTCATCATCATCCCTATAAAGTTCTGCTTCCAATTCTTCTAGATGTAACGTGCCGTTATCCAAATTATCATCCTCTGGGTTGTTGTCCCAGACTCTGTATGATTGATCCTCATTTGCCCGATCACAGTAATGGCTGAGCAACCTCAAGTTATAATGCACATAAACCAAGCTTTCAGCTCGGTTTTCATTCAGCCTGTTTCTTCTCACATTGTGTATAAAGTTGTAGGTGCTCCAACACCTCTCTGCAGAAGAAGTGTTTACAACTTGTGAGAGAACTTTTTTAGCCAACTTTGGCAAAAGTCCCATGCCGCCATATGCTTCCCACCATGTGAGAGCATCGAATCTGTCCCTGTCTTCCATTGCATGGAATGAACCAAAGTTAGCAGTGCAACTGAAGTATTTGCCTAATTCTAGGCGCAATCTAGCACACTCTTCCCTGTCAGGTACCAATTTGTCCAATGCCTTCATGTACCCTTCTTGTACCTCTGGATCTGTGTGAGGTTTCACCCTAACCCCACCTCCAGGTGCAGGTTGGCCCAACCAAGATGGAGAGTAATATTTTGGTGTAAGGATATATGCCAAAGCATGTAGTGGAACATTGAGTTTATTCCACCGTGCACACACACAGTCATGAATCATAGCATACAAAATGGGATCATTATCCTTAACAATATCTTTTATTTGCCCCAACATGCTATCCATCTACTCATAAACCTCTCCAATCACTGGTTTATCAGTATCTGCAAAGCGAATCATGTTATAAATGGGCTTGGTAAAATTCACAATTTCCCTCATACGTGCCCAAAACTGAGGGTCAAGGGCGGTCTCCTCCACATGTTCAAAACTTTGCCTGTCAACCACTGTTGCCGCCCTGTCCTTTAATAGCTGCCAATGTGGGCTTGATACCATTGCAGCTAATGACTCTCTTACCTTCAAAAGGCGCCTGAAGGTGAGGTAATAACTAGCAAATCTAGTTTTTCCTATTTTCAACAACTCCAATTTGGAGTGAGTACGGAAAAGCCCATGGGTATTGCTATGATTTGTAATAAATTTGATCATTTTCTTACCTCTCTTGTACAAATCACCAAGCCATTTGAACTGGGGTTGTTTGTTTTTTATGATATCATGCATCAAAAGGTTCATTGTGTGAACCAAACACCCAGACCAAAAAATGTTGGGGTATTTATCCTCAACAATTGCTCCTGCTGCCTTACACTTAGCAGCATTATCAGTGATGACCTGTATCACATTGTATGGCCCAGTCTTTTCAATTATATCAAGTAATGGTTCTGCAATGTTAATGCCGGTTTTGAATTTATCTGAATAATCATAAGCTGCCAGGAACACTGCACCACTAACCGACAAAGCCAAAACATTTATCAATGGTTTTCCTTTTACATTGGTCCATCCATCAGAGACAATGGACAACCCATGCTCATTCCACGAACCTGTCATTCTAGCCAAAGAATGATTTATTTTAGCTCTTTCATGATCAAGACCCACGGTTCTGGCCTTGTCATACCCAGGGCTTTTGTATCCTTGGGGGGCATCATTAATGGCAGAAACCATTTCATGCCAATAAGGTGAGCGAAGAACATTGAATGGCACCCCACATGCATATAGAAACCGGTAAACTTTTGAATCCACAGCATTCCTACACCCTTCGTCTAGGAAATCGGATATGGTTCTACGCCTTAATCCAGTGCCACTGCTTCCGAAACCACTGGCATGGGTGGAAGTTGAATGTGTTGGGCCTGAATCAGCGATACCCTTAGATCTTTTAGATGATCTCTGTATGGCAACCCCGTCTTCCTTCCTATATATCTCTCTCTGTGGTGTTGGCACATAAGTACAAACTTTGATTCCAAAATTTTTAGTTCCATCTCCTGGCATTATCCCACAAAGGTGCCTTCTCAGACGGGTGTATGAACCATGGTATTGTTTATTGCAATAGGGGCAAATAAATTTAGTGGTTCCACCACCTTTCCCTCCTTCTTGTTTCTGAACATATTTCCACAAAGGATATTGGTCTTGTTTAGTTGGGGATTCTATGTTCTCAGGGTCTCCACTCCCCACTTCCTCCTCAGCATAATCCTCCTCCTCTTCGGGATTTACTTCAAATCCACCATAACCCGCCTCTTCATCCTCCTCTTCTCTGATTTGCCTCTTTCTTCTAGCACTCTCCAACACCATTATCACAAAGAAAGGAACCAACATGAGGAAACTTCCTAGCCATATAGCCATGATGGAAACAAGTTTCAAGTTTCTAGAATCTAGCCTGCAAAACAAATAGAAAAATGCCAAATGGGAATAGGAAATGCAACATTGGAAAAAAACAACTCATTTTAAAAGTTTTAAATCCAATAAAATGCAACATTTAAGCAAAATTCAAGTTTTCATTTTCAAACAATTTAACAATCTACAAATTCATCTTAGAAAATACAAAATTGGATTAGAAGGCCTACCTCTTTCTTGCAATCCTCCTGTCAGCCTTGCTCCTTGCTCTCCTGTCAGCTTTGCTCCTTGCTCTCCTGATTCCTGTCAACCAAACCTTGCGCTCTCGGCTCTCCTTCTCACTCAATCTCACTTCTCAACTAACAAACAATAACTGACAATGAAATTATGAAACCCCCCCCCCCTTTTATAAAAATCGGAAATTTTTCATAAAAAAATTTCCGCGCGACGGGGAGCGTTTTTCCTGCCGGGGAGCGTTCGGGAGCGAACGCTCCCCGAACGCTTCCCGCGTTTAAAAAACGCTCCCGAAGCGTTTTTTTAACGTCGGAAGCGTTTCGGGAGCGTTCGCTTCCGAACGCTCCCTGAAACGCTCCCGAAAAAACAGGGAGCGTTTTTTCAGGTCGGAAACGCGCTCCCAAAAAACGCTCCCGACAGGAAGCGTTTTCGGAAGCGCGTTTCCTAGCGTTTCCGAAACGCTCCCGAACGGAGCGCGTTTCCGGAGCGGGAGCGAAGGGGGTACGAAGCTTCCCCGCAACCCTGGCTTTGACAGCATTCAAAACGAGAATTATACACTCCTGGAACTGAAATTATTACACAGGCTTGTCCCTTGAGTACAAACGTTCTATAGTCACAATGACAACACCTTGCTGCCTTCAAAAGCACGGCCTTAATATGGCTCAAATAACAGTGGTAATATATGACTGTTAATTGAAAAGATTGAATGTTTTTGTGCTTCAAGGAACATTTGAAGCAATGGCCTATTAGCCCCCTGGAGATCTGGGCTTAGATGACAGCCTGGCCTATTAGCCCCATTTTAGTACAAAGAACCAAAGCTTGAGGCCCTATGACTGGGATGGAAGTCTATGGAAGGTGCAGATTGAGTAGGGCCGATAGGCATGATGGAAGACATTCTTGTTTATGCTCGAGTGAATTGTCACTTGAGGGTAAAATGGAGAAACCCGGATTTTTCCACCTCTTAGACTATACAATTTCATATTTTTAAGCGTGGACTGAAAATATTTATGTTGGAAGGTTGATATGCTCCATGGTAAGAGGCCATCCAAGCACGTCCTCAGGGCTGCCTAATCCGTCTTTGAGATTCTTTCACAATTACAATTGCAGAGAGATTAATGCTGATCAGTGAGTGCAATTGGTATACAAGCCTATATTGCCTCATGTATATCTATCCTAGGCCAATGGTGAAATTGATAAATACATATATGCATTAAAGGCGACAGATCTGATTTTGAAATTCTCCACAACGACTATTGAAAAGTTAGCTCAGAGCAGTGAGGATAGAATCCAAGAGGACTAGTGATCCATGGTACAGGTCTCGCACTGGCCATTTAGAAGATTGTACTGCTTTCGCATATTTTCCAAGTGAGAGAAAGGATTACATTGTCTAGATATTCTGGTTGCGAATAAATGTGCGGTTTTTAATATATATTAAATGACTGCAGGCAGGTATGTCAACACCGTGATCCCCCTTTTGCCTGGAATTTGAGGGTTTTGCTCGGATCCATTGCTGGGGGTGTGGAATCTGGCCATGCGAGGTCCTCTACCCCTAAATCAAGCAGGACTTGAGAGGCCTTCATGCAAAGATAACTATTGCTATTGGGTCGAGGGTGAGCCCTAAAACCTTGTTATTAGGCCAAGCCCTAAAATGCTGCAATCAACAGTCTTTGAACTAGCCTTTGGGTAAATCGTGGATAAAAATGCGAATTCAGAAAGTTATCGCCGTCTAGACATAAAATCCAGGTCTTTGAGTGATATGGGTGATGACCATCGCTTTGTCGCCGAGAAATCCAAATCAATGAGCGATAAAAGGAGGATTCGTTCCATGTGTTGCTGAGAATGAACTTTTTCCAGCAATAGGGAGGCTCTGTCCCGTTCCCTGTGTCGAATGAACTCCTTCTAGCATAAACTTTTTCCAGCGATAGAGGACCTATTCCTTGTGTCGCATGAACTTTTGCCAGCGATAGAGGACTTGTTCCCTGTGTGGCATGCGAATGAACTTTTTCCAGCGATAGAGGACCCGTTTTTTGTGTCGCATGAGAAAGAACTTTTCCAGCGATAACGGGCGGGTCCCTTTTTTAGGTATCACATGGGAATAAACTTTTTCCACCAAAAAGAAATAAATTAATTAATTATTTTTTAATGTTTACAAGGCTAAAAATAACCTATGTGACAAGTCAAACAGACTTTTGCATTTCAGCCCTTTTTTGGTTCAATCTCAAAAGTCCCCTCATTGAAAAACTTATCCCAAGAGCTCACTGTCAAGGTATTTGCGTCCTTGAAGGTTTCACATTCTAAAATAAAATATTTCTCTATTTCCACTTTTCCATAATTGCCAAAAGTACACACTCTTTCTTCCCAATCTTCTTTTGGTATTTTCCAACGGCGTCGTCTACCTAGCCTTCAAATTTGCCCGAACAGCGAAAAATTGTCGAAATCCGACCAAAAAAAATCTAAAAATCTCGAAGTAGGAATGTTTGAATCAAGTTTTTAATGGTGGAAATGGATTCAGCACCATCAAAAACCCTTGGGGCACCCAAATTCTTGAAGTTTGACAGTTGTAACCCGGTTTACAAAAATTCCTGCCAGATTTTATCAGAATCTTGCCAAAATTTCCATAATTTTCCGGGCAAATTTGAAGGCTTCATAGAGTAAGGCTTTTCCAATGTTCAATTTCACAATGGAGTTGGTGAGAGTTAGTGTTTAACTGGGCAATGAGAATTTTGGCTCTCCGTGATATATTGGCCCCTATGTACGCTTTTTGATGATGATTGCAAGTGGGATTAAACTCTTCAATATATACTTTTTCTTTCTCCCTATCCCTTTATTCAAAATACATTTGCGGAACTTATTAATAATAAAAGTTTTTATCTCTACCATTTGTGGGACACATATTCAGGTAAATATCTCATTCACTGAACCATTTGATATTTTTCCATATCCAAGTCTTCTTTCTTTTGCACAAAATGTCATTGAAGACAATCTTAGGTCTCTGTCCTCTACCATTTTCTCTAATATTTTTTATTTTTAATATATTATGAGCTGCACCATAGCAACTCCCATTTCACTGAACATGATATCATAAGGGACAAAAATTTTAATTTTGAACTTGTTTGTATTCAAAAGTTTTTGGATTTTCTCAATTTGTTTCCATTGTAAGTCTGAGGTACTATTGGCCCACAATTCACACCCATAGAGAACAACTAAAATCACTAAAAACCCAAAAAGAGTTTGGGTAGTCTTCCAGTCCCATAACTTTATCTCTTTGCACCTTATTTTGAAAAGCATAAAATGTTTTCCAACCTCCTAAAGTTCTCTTTTTTATACAAGTTTCTCAACTTAGATTTTTATTGAAGTCAAATCCAAGATATTTGTAATATGTTACTTCTTCAAGAGTGTTGCCATCAAGGTAAAACTTACATTGATTATGATTTCTTTTGTTAGAGAAAACCATCACTTTTGTCTTGCTAATATTGACTTGCATCCTTGTTGTTTAACAAAAAAGCTCAAGCAAAAGTAAGTGCTTTTGCAAGCCAAGAGCAGATTCATCAATCAAAATAAGGTCATTTGCATACAAAATAAGCCTTATCACAAAATCACCTAAAAGGGCACCATCACCATCTTGATTGTCTAACCACTCTTCAAGTTTGTTAATATATAGACCAAAAAGCATAGGTGACAAAGGACACCCTTGCTTGACCCTGATATCGCTCCTAAAACTTTTGGATATGCTAGCGAAAGTTCTGATTTGACTTTAACCTCTTCATATAGCCTATGGATGATTTCTCTGAGATGTTAAGGAATTCCAAGTTTCTCCATTTTGTGGCTAAGTTTATCCCAGGGACCATGTCAAAATCTTTCTTAAAATCAACAAAGCAGCAAATGACTTCATACTTTTTCTCCCAAAATTTTTCAATGATGTGTCTTAATGTTATACCATGATCAACCGTGGAATGCTTAGGCCTAAAGCCTGCTTTCCCTTAGCATGTTTACCCCTTCCTTCCACCCACTTGATAGTTACGTCGATAGGCGTTTCTCTACAGGGTTGGGGTGGGCAGGCACTGTTCACCCCAAACAATCATAAACCTTCATTTTCATCTGCCTTGCTTCAATCAAAATATGAGAAGTGGCTATTCTAGTTTATGGTATTATAGACAATTTCATCAAAAATTTCCATAGCAATGGACGACAGACAAATAGGAACTGCAATTCCTTGGAAGCCTTTGATTAAAGCAACGGAGAAAAATAACATTGAATGCATTGCACCTAACGAAAAACTTGCATCAACAACCTCCCCCCACCCGAAATCCACCTTCTAGTATCCAACTTTGGACAAATCTGTGAGAATATAAGAACCTCGTAGCACGAAGCATGGGCATCACTTCACTTCCAAGAAATCGATCACAAATTGTGTGTATTCTTCGTCCATCATTCTCTTGCGTTCACTTATTAACTTCACAGCCAAGAATAGTGACTAGTTAGTTACATTTCAAGTTTTTGTCTTTGTGTAGGCGAAAAATATTGCATTGCCATAATAACCATTGGGGAGAAGTGTTTGAAATCGAGAATGGTAGTTAATAGGAAACAACAATCTTGAGTCTTGATCGACAAAGAAATTCAGAACCTTTGTTTGTGATTGCCACAAGCAGGAAGATAATGCTTCGAATGTGGTGCATTTGCCGCTACCTTCTATTTGTTGTTTTAAAGCTTCAATTTCTCTTGAAGCAAAGAAGAAGTATTATGTGTTCATTTCCTCCAAGGATGCAATTATTTCCTTAAAATCATCATGCATTATCACTTCGTCATACTCATCGTGAGAATTTCACTATAGGCCTCACTCTAGGTCGAAAGATTTCTCTATTCCAATTTCCATCTTGCATAACCTAGGGGATGGATGCCCTGCTTGCCATTTCACCAAGAGATTTCATAAAAATGGACCATTCCTATGGCATCGCTCATGCATTGATTGGAGCACAAACCCAATACAAAGCCTCCACATCTTAGACACATTACCTACAAATTCACACGGTACCAAAAATTCTATCAGATTAGTCTACCTACCTAAACTACCTATGAGGTGATGGACTCTACAAATTATCGTCTTATCATTGAAGATTAGAAACTTGAATCAAACGAAATGAAGAGCATGTGATGTTTTCCGTTCCTGGAACATTAGCGATAAATTCAGTTCTACGAGGAATAGGTGGATAGACATCTCCAAAGTCTTCCAAGGAAATATCAACATCAGCTTCTACGAAAAGAATCCCTTCACCACTTCATTCCACAGTAATTTTATTGTTATTTGCATCTCTTAATCTTCTGGCAAAGGGATGGTAATGCACCAAAACCTTTGCCAAAGCCTCCCTGATAATTTTGATGGAATCCTCTACATTCTTCTTGGATGAGTCGTTCCTATAGAATATAATTTTGGCAACTGATACCTTAACCCCAATTGATGATCTACATTGGAAAGATAAATTGTGTGTCGAGGTTTATGGCGATCTGGGGTGCCATTAGAAGTGGGTGTCTAATGATCTTGAAATTGGGAACAACGCTTAGAATGGTAGATATGACAGAAGAAGAAGAGGCCAATCAGTTTGTTACCCGTTTCGCAACTGTCCATCTGAGAATGGCTATGGAAGTGCACTAGCAGAGTGGTTTATTGGGAGTGATGATAATAAACTCTCAAAACGAAGCATAGCGTTGTTCAGGATAGTCCCTTTTGGAAGTGTCTACCGAGGTGAAAATTTCCCCGAATGCCCATTTATTATCGGAATCCAGCCATTTTTTTTCGAAAAAGATTTGTCCATGGGAGTGTTTGAGTCGTTTTTTTTATGGTGGAAATGGATTATGACGTAGGCCCCCCCTTCTTGGGTCTACTTAATTTACCCAGGACTCTCCTTGCTTAATGTGCATTCTGGACTTAGTTTGGACACACTACCCACATAGGCTTGCTACCTAGTTCATAACGCACTTGGCAGCGTTAAGTTCAGGCACATAGGTTTTGGGTGCATCTCTTTCTTTTTAACTGCTCTTGCAACTAGGTTTGAATTTCTCTTTTTTTGTAATTCATATGCTTAATTTCATGTGAGTTCATTTATTCCCACCTAAGTGAATAAACTAGTTGTTCAACCAAAAATCAACACATTCAGAGAGTCATCTATGCTTTCAATACAATCAATCAATCTCCAAATTCATATATAAACAAATTAATTACCTAGAACTGAATGCTTTGCCCTACAGAGCCATCTACCGTTCTCTTTACAATTGAGTGTAAAATGGAAATTGATCCTCAAACAAAGCATCCCTGATCCTTGCATATGATGGTGGTTTACCATGTTATTTATTTTAGGTCAACGCCCTTTCGAGATTCGATTCAATATTGGTACTTGATTTGCAGGAGCATATAAAATAACCCACTGCTTACCTCACCTTCAGTGCACTTTCAATGGCAAATGACACCTCACCCAGTTATATTCTAGAATAATCCCACATTGAATCGAGCCTGCCCTAAGGTCCAGAGGTTGACGATGACACTACACCTTTGTTATTTTTGTGAAGCCCGGCTATGCAGGTCCCACCCTAAGGTCGGGGTCGGAGCTTGGTTCCCTTTAAAATTTTTGGGTCCGCAACTTGTCGACCAGTTCCTGGCCCAACCAAGCGGATCTAGAACCCGCCTCTCACGATATCGTATTGAGTTGCAGCCAAAATGGTCGCTCTAACTCCTGCGATTTCGACGAACTTCGGTACTTCACTGATCGAGTTGTGAGTTTTGTATATTAAGAGGATTCACGTAGCACTCTTGGCTTGACTTAAAGATGCCAATCACACAGAGTAAATGGGAAATTCATCGAGTTCATTAAACAAAGGCGTAATTGTAGACTACGACCTCTCAGGGCTTGTTCACTTCTTCAATAGCCGCCCCACTCTCCCTTCACATTAATTTACTCAAGGCAAAGACATATGCCCTTCTCATCGACTCTGGCATAGCTTTTGAAAGGGTATCCAACACAGAAAAGTACCAATTATATTAGTCATTCAAAATGATGTATTTACAGAGATGTACAACAGGACCATTGTTTAGGTCCTTCAAGATCAATTCCTTATTACTCGAACTATTTTCCCTTTTCTCCTTTTTCTAATTTTAGAACTCATACATAATTGTACAATGGGACATTTCTTAACTAACAACGAGAGATTGCTTGCCAGCGACGCCTCCCAAATGCCATGCCTAGCCTGGTCTAGAATCCACTCTAACAAACACTTGCAGTTGTCCCATAAGGCACCTAAGCTTAATGGAAATGAGTAACTCTATCCCCTATTCTAACTCCTTAGTAATTTGACCTAGAATGGTTACAATTTGAAAGGCCCAGTTGGGTCAAAACATCAGTTAATCAAACAACTTACAATCCCTAGTTCTTCTAGAATCAAGACACTTGTAAGGACATAAAAAATTTCCTGCTCTACTTTATACATGGAATTTATGAGAGGAACCATTCCCATCCTCTGAGAAAATTACAAGACACTTTTGGACAAATGAATTGTCTACGGATGATGCTCTTGCATCATACTCCCCAGGTAGAAAAAAAATATGACCTCTCGGTCATGAGCCTCCTGGATCCCAAACCTTATAATGTAATTGGTCACCCATTTCATTATGTTGCTCCATTATTTTCGCTGCTATTACCTTTAATTTTCCAAATTCCCAAACCGTGTTTTGCAACCTTCCATTTTTCTAGTTGATGCACTCTTGTTATTCTTTTGCTTCCAACCATTGGTTTCCCTTCTTACAACGGTATGCACTCTCTCAGACACTTTCTCCATAATCATTTTTATCTCATCAGCCTCTTGGTCCCACTCAGTCCTTGGCTGCATCTAGTCAAATTCTTCATCTAGTTATGTCTTCAGAGGAATCTTACTGTTGTCACAATACATTTGTCTCATATTCGGTTGGTTATACCTTGCAGCGTGTGAAAATTTCTGAATATTACTTTATGCAAAAACCCTACTGTTAGATCTGGTGATACTTCTTCTACTTAATCAAATTATTAATGTTGAAAATTCAGATTAACATCGAAGTAAACACATAACAGTTCTTCACCGATTCAGATCTAAGCAAAAATACATGCACATAGACAAAGTGACACACAAGATTTTCTGGACAACTATCCCCAGAAAAACCCAATGCAGGAAAACTGATCTTCTAGCTGCTGGAGGGTTTATGTTATTAAGTAGTTTCTGAATATAGCAAATCCGGCCACCTTAACTAATTAACACGACATATAAAAATAGATCTGCAGCAATACCTAATGTTCTGGAGACTGAAAACTTGACTGATCCACACACTCAAACGGGATTTACAAATATGTTGTCCTTGATGGCAACCTACTCAATGAAGTTGTCCTTGACAAAAGCCTACTTGATGAGTTGCCTTTTGATAGCAACCTATTTGTTAAAGATGTAAAAATGATGTATCTATAGGTCAGTTCAGATGCGACAGAAAAAGGAATTTCAGTCAGTGACAGAGAAATGATAAAGGTAATATTTCACAATGTATACACAGGTTTGATGAAGGCAACCCAAGTGGGCCTATAGGTTTGATGAAGGCAACCCAAGTGTGCCTGAAGGCACCCCGCGTATACATCCAGAATTAGTGTATACGCAGTTTTTATGAAGAGAAGTCGCGTATTCACGCGGGTATGAAGGCAACCCAAGTGTGCCTAAAGGCAACCCACGTATACATCCAGAATTAGTGTATACGCAGTTTTTATGAAGAGAAGTCGCGTATTCACGCGGGTACGAAGAAGCCAAGTCGTGTATGTACTTATGCACTCAGTTTATGATACCAGGGGTCCTTACCATGGTTTTAGCCCACAGTATTGAGCGTTGTGTCATCTATTTCATTTCGTCCAAGAATACCATCAGCACTTTTGTGGTTTTGGCTCATAGTATTGGTAAAGACTCAAACTATATAAGAAGAAGAAGATCATAGTGCAAATTGGAGTGTGCATGTGTATGGGTATTAAATGAATACTTCACTCTGAAGTATATCTGTATAAAATGGGTTACAATTTATTGATAGATCTGAAATATTGATGCACCTATGAATACAATGAAGGACCAGAATATCTAGACCTGAAATGACTGTCTTTGCTTGATCTCTTTGTGAGATTTCTAGATCTGTGATTTAGCGCATCCTTGTTGAAGTGAAGGGTATGATCTGAATAAGTCTGTTGATCTGAAACTTTACGCGTCCTGAATATTTACAGATCTATACGTTGGTTCGTCACAGTGAAAGCGCGTATACACGCGGGTTCATTTCAGCAAAAGTGCGTATGGAAGTTAGGGTTTTTTTGGAGTTTGCTGAAGAAAAATGTCTGATCATTTCTGCTATATTTCTGTTGTCTGTCAATGAAGTCTTCATGTAGATCTGGATTGTTCGAATATTGTTTATGCTGCTAGTTGATTATATATAAATATGATCAGTCACTGGGTGATTGAATATGATGGATGTTGTTCACTGAATAAGGGTTCTATAAATCTGACAAAGTATGCCTGAATGTCTCTGATATGTTCCGAGTCTAATCAGATTCCTAAATTCAGTATATGAAGATCTATACGCGGGTTCGTCCACAAGAAAGTGCGTATATACGTTGGTTTCAGTAAGTGAAGTAGTGTATGCATTTTTTTTAATGAATGATCAGGGTTGCAGTTGATTCAGTGTGTTGATGCAGTAGTCTGGGTTCAGTTCTGATATTCTGGTTATAGTGATCTCACTATGAATTGATTTGGTAACTGGTTAAGTGACTGTTTTCTTCAATGGTTGGTTCAGTATTCGAGTGATTGGTTGATTGATCAATGAATGATTTGATACAGTTATGAGTTTCAGTTTGATGTATGTTCTTTGGGCTTAAATGTGTGGAGTGGGTCCAGTTTGAAAATCTGATGAAAAGAGGCCTACAAGTTGTTTTGTGTTGAAGTTGTTGGATCCAATATGAAAATTGATGAGACATGGTCCTTGGTGGTGCTGAGGGTTGAAGCCTTCAGTGAGGGAGTCATAGCTCCCTTCCAGTGGTTGCTGGTAAACAATATCAGGGGGTAGTAGCTCCCTTCCAGTAGTGGCTGGTAAACGAGATCAAGGGGTTGGAGCTCCCTTCCATTAGCAGTTGGAGAACGAGAGAAGGTGGTAGCCTTTTGTAGGTATATGCCTGCGTACTGATATGAGTCTGCATCAATACAACATTGTAAGCAGTTTTCTATATAATAAATATTGAAGACAGAGACGACAGCAGTGGTGGTTTTCTCCCAACTTGGGTTTCCACCTTAAATCCTGGTGTTCATGTGTGTTGCTTATGTGTGATGAGTTATTCTGTTCTTACTGCACATGCTTACTACGCACTAAATGTCTGATGAATGAATGATGCACTGATATAAGTAAATATTTATCTGCATAATAAGATCTCTGGACATACTCAAGTTTCATTAAATATAGCCGCGTGTATATGCTAGTGGGATAGAAATCAGTAAAAGAAAAAGTAAATTTTATTGTGAGTCATAATATTGATTCACCCCCCCCCCCCTCTCAGTATTTTTCCCAACAATTGGAATCAGAGCAGGTCCTTCTATAGAAGTGTAATATTCCTAATTAGCGACAGCTAATTGGAATATTTGATTTTGTTCAATTTTGCCTTCTATAGTTTATAATAAAATAAATAGTGAGTGGAGAGGGTCTAACTCACTTAAGTGGAATAAAACACCCTCCTAGTAGCACAACGTTGTGACTTAAGGGGGAGCCAAGGGGACCAAGCACCACATAGAGAAGGGGGCCCACGTACACTCTAGAAGCTACTGCACAGATGAGGATGAGCACGTGGAGGAGAGAGAAGCTACGTTGGGGTTTTGGAGGGAAACTAACGTTATAAAAGATGGAGGAGCCTTCTCATTTCATTCATTCTGTTGTTGATGATATTGAGCTAGAAGTTTTGTCTTCTTGAGCACGCTGGCTGTTTAGCCTGTCTGTAGCACTGTTTAGTGCATTGACTGTCTCCGGTCAGAGATCTCACCCTTAGCCCCGGAGGACTTAGAGTGCCTGCTCGGGCAAGGTTATTTCTTCAGTATTTTGTGAGAGGTTTTGGTGTTTGGGTTTGTTGCGGAGCTGGGCTTTCATAGAGATTGCGCAGTCACTGGGAGAGAGGACGCAATCCATTTTGGAGGTGCTCCGGATCGGGATTTCTGCAGGAAATTGAGCCGAGATTTTGAGCAGAGGATCAGCGTTTGTTTGTGGGAGGATTTTGGTGGAGTTTGAGGCAGTGTTTCAGTCATTTCCATTTAGCCTTTGCGCAGAGCCTTGGAGGCCAGCGTAATTCCCCAAGGGGGTGTTTTCTGGAGGTTTTTGGCGGTCAGCCATTTTTGATATGGTTTCTGGGTTTTGTCGGGATTGGTGAGTAGAGGAGGATTGCAGATTTTCAGCTCATTCCGGCAAGGGGATCAGCCCCTAGACTTCATTCCATTCCAGCAGTAGCAGCTACACGACAGTTTTCCAGCAGCTGGGACGCAGTTCAGAGAGTAGCCATTTCTTGTATATTCTGAGAGTATTTATTCACTTGCCTTGAGCAAGTTTAGGTGCCATCACTCTGATCACCTATTGTACTTAATTGTATTTCTCAGTTTAATAAAATGGCTTAGCATTTCCTCTCTATATTTCTGGATGAGTTGCCGTATATTCCGTCTATGTTATTATATGTCTGCTGCACTATTATTCTTATATATTCTTGAGCATTCTAGTTCTATACCACTTGGTGTGTTTATATTTCACTCTTAGACAGAGTCTGCAAAGGGCCAGGTAGCCTCCGGATCTCGTCCTCTTTCCAGAGGCGGTATATCTGGTAAATGCCCTCCCAGTCTATCTCTGGTTGGAGTTTGCCGTGTTTTAGAGATATCCCCGAAACGGGATATTACAAGAAGCTTGATCACATGAAGGAGATCCGTCTCAATAAGAAGGAATCAAAAGAATAAGGCTACTCAAAGGAAGAAGATATCTCAGAAAACGTATGCAGCAGAAAATGAAGAAGATGAAACATGTATTGATTGTTGTTCTTGTGATTCACTTCCCTGTGCATGCAATGTTGAAGATAGTGAATATGAAAGTAAAAGTGATGTTATGGATCTAGAAGCAAAAATTGCCAATCTCAAGAATGAAGTGGAAGATCAACAAATTCTATTAAATGAAAGGGAATGTATCTTCAAAGATATGATTTCTAGATTGAATGAACAATTACAAGAAAGAAATTCAATTGAGCAACTTAACAAAGAACAAATAGATCAATGTCAAAAGTTGCAGAATGAAGTAACCAATCATAAGCGAGGACTTGAAGCAAAAATCATCTCTTTCAAAGCAAATCTGGAAAAATCAAATAAGAAGAATGAAGAACTTCTATAGACATTTGAAGAACAAGAAAACGGGTTGAAAGAAGAGATTCTAAAATTGAATGAACAAGTAGAAGAAGGAAGAAGGGTCGAAGAAAGTATGGAGAAGCAATGCCAAATATTGGAGGTTGAGGTAAACATTTTAAAAGGTAAATTTGAAGAAAAGGATAAACACTTGAGGTTTCAAGATAGTACTAAGATTCTCGATAATATTCTTAGTAGTCAAAGGTCTCCTTCTATTAACTTTGGTCTTGGTTTTCATGAAACTGTTAAAGGAGAATCTACTTCACAAGAAAGTGTTAAAGATTCAAAGGATATCAATGCAAAACCTGAAGTGTTTGAAAAGAAAAAAGTTCAACCGACAATCATGAATTCTCAAAGGAAATCATTCGCTCCTAACTATAGAAGTATCAATCGATTTTCTCCTTTGATCGATAATGTTGAATGCTTTGTATGTCATAATTATGGACATGTTGCAGCCAATTGCAGAAGCAGATTGTTTCAGTCACAAACAAATAGAATCTACACAGAAAGGTCGACAACTCCCAGGTACTTAGGTTTCTTTAAGAATTATTGTTTTTCATGCAACAAATTTGGACATAAAGCTATTGATTGCAATAAGAGGAACAAGAAGTAAACTTATTACGATACCTTTGCTCCGTTTTCTGGTCACATAAGATGTTATGCTTGTAACAAGTTTGGGCATGTAGAAAAGGAATGCAGGAATAGATCAATGAATCATCAAAGACAACATGGAAGTCAAAGAAATGCTATTGTAAGACCAAAGAAATTTAGATCCACCAACATTAATGTTAACAAGCATAAAGAAGAAGAGATAATACGTGGTCTTACTCTCTGTGCAATTAAAGATAAGGATGAATGGTACATCGACAACGGATGTTCTCATCACATGACTGGTGATAAGAGTAAGATGGAGTCTCTCAAGAAAAATCAAGATGGTAAGGTTATTCTTTCAAATGATGCTCCAGCAAATGTTTTGAGAAAAGGTAGAGCCATAATTAACAAAAATAGAAGCGCAGTTGATACCTTATTAGTTCAAATCCTAAAACAAAACTTATTAAGTGTAGGCCAAATGGCAGATAAAGGAAATGTAATTGTGTTCACATCAACCAAATGCAAGGTTATGGACGAAGAAACTGGAGAAGTCATAGCAAGGGGATACAAAAACGATGATAAGTTATATGTGTTTAAAGATCTAACCTCTCGCAGATGTGAGGAGGATTCAGACTCGGACTGAAAAAAGACAATGCCCATTGCAGTCCATCATTCTTGAAAGAATAATATCATCAACTGCAATGTATAAAGGATGGTTTGGTAATTCTAATTATTTTATTTCTAACAGTGCATCTAATGTGACAATAGAAGACAAGTATAGAATGATTAAGTCCAAGGGGAGATGGAGTTGTGAAATTTTATGTATTTCACTTTCTGTATGCGGGTTTCATAAACTAAAAGTTCCATTGGATACATTTGCGTATGTTTTTATCTTAAAAAAAACAGTGAGTCAGTCTTAAGAACAGATTCTGGTATGTTGTTGTTAGTTATGATTTAATTTTCTTGGTCAGATGTTGATGGTTACGATCTGCTTATATGATGAAGGAATTGATATGGTCAGTCTTAACTATGAACAAGCAGCACAGGTTCAGGGGGAGCAATTACTAATGTTGCATTGTTGGCATTGTGTTTGCTTAGTATTTAATTCTTGTGATGCCCGTGTTCGAATGACGTTGTCATGATACATGGATTGCTTAATGTGAGATTATGGATGAGCCCTGATCACTTTTTGCAGGAGATTATCTTTATTTTCACATGGGGATTTGATGCAAGTCTAATGATTCAAATATGAGGACAAAACATGCATATTTTTTTGTTGATGACTTTTGTCATGAAGGAGGCCTGTTGTACTTGATTCCTACACATGTTACACTGTGATTATGAAATAAAATTAAAACATCAAGGCCTTGGTGATAACAGATCACATGGATGATTGGGTGATACATATTGATTATCGATGAAGAAGTTCTGGTATGATAATTCTTCTTGGCAAGAATATGATGTTGCTGCAAATAAACCGAAGACTTGGTTATTGATGTGCTTATGCTACAACTCTTGGATGATACTTGAAGACATGGCTACATTGTCTTATCTTCTAATTGGTTCTCTTATATATTGTTGACTCAAGTCTATGGTGTTTTCTCATGCTATATGATGCTTCACAACTCTATCTTATTTCATGATGATTGCCTCATATGTTTCTTTAAAGGGAAAATGAAAAGTTCACTTTGATGAAGACAAGAGATTTAGTTGATAGCTAATCTCTACGGAAATATATTATGATATTGAAATTGTAGACCCGGTCACAGGTTGATGTTATTGAAGTTTGCCCATGCTTTTACTGACAGACATGGTTTGGCGCTGATAGGATGCTCATGTTTAGGGGGAGCATTAGCCTTGCTGAGAAGAATGCATTGTTTGCATTATGTTGGTTGCTGAATTATGATCTCTCTCTTGAGATCCTTTGGTCTTGGTTATAAAAAATCATATATGTAACTTGATGTAAAGATTGTCATATTTAGTCATGTATGGACTTGTTCAAATATGTAAACCCACTTGGTTGGGTAGTTGAGTCAAATTTGTAAACCCACTTAGTTGGGTAGTTGAGACAAATATGTAATTCCACTTGGTTGGATCATTGATGTAAGTATGAGTCCTTGGTGATAGGAAAGGTCATACTCAGTTGAGTTATAGAGTCATTGAAAAATCTGTCTGAAGATTCAGCATGAGCTCAGGGGGGGCATGGTCAATATAGTGCACATCATATCTACAGAGCTCTTCTTTCTACAAGGAAAGAGAAACCTTGTTTGTTATTGATCGGCCCTTTGCCCTTGATGTCAAAGGGGGAGAGTAACTTGGTGTTTGAATAATGTTTATGAGGTGATCAAACACCAACACCGTTGCCATCAAGTCCAAAGGAGGAGATTGTTGGCATTATGATATAATATGTTGACCTTGATGGCAACCTACTCGATGAAGTTGTCCTTGATCGAAACCTACTTGATGAGTTGCCTTTTGATAGCAACCTACTTGTTAAAGATGTAAAAATGATGTATCTACAGGTCAATTCAGATGTGACAGAAAAATGAATTCCAGTCAGTGACAGAAAAATGATAAAGGTAATATTTCACAATGTATACGCAGGTTTAATGAAGGCAACTCGAGTGTGCCCGTAGGTTTGATGAAGGCAACCTGCGTATACATCCAAAATTAGTATATACTTAGTTTTTATGAATAGAAGTCGCATATACATGCAGGTATGAAGAAGCCAAGTCGTGTATGTACTTACGCACTCAGTTTATGATACGAGGGGTCCTTACCATGGTTTTAGCCCACAGTATTGAGCATTGTGCCGTCTATTTGATTTCATCCAAGAATACCATCGGCGCTTGTGTGGTTTTGGCTCATGGTATTGGTAAAGACTCAAACTATATAAGAAGAAGAAAATCATAGTGCAAATGGGGGTGTGCATGTATATGGGTATTAAATGAAAACTTCACTCTGAAGTATATCTACATGAAATGGGTTACAATTTATTGATAGATCTGAAATATTGATGCACCTATGAATACAATGAAGGATCAGGATATCTAGACCTGAAATGACTATGTATTTGCTTGATCTCTTTGTGAGATGTCTAGAACTGTGATCTAGCGCATCCTTGCTAAAGTGAAAGGTATGATCTGAGTAAGTCTGTTGATCTGAAACTTTACGCAGTCCTGAATATTTACAGATCTATACGTTGGTTCGTCACGGTGAAAGCGGGTATACACGCGGGTTCATTTTAGCAAAAGCGCGTATGGAAGTTAGGGTTTTTCTGGAGTTTGCTGAAGAAAAATGTCTGATCATTTCTGCTATATTTTGGTTGTCTGTCAATGAAGCCTTCATGTAGATCTGGATTGTTTGAATATTGTTTATGCTACTAGTTGATTATGTATAAATATGAGTGACTGGGTGATTGAATATGATGGATGTTGCTGACTGAATACAATGTTATCGGAACCGAACCGGTTATCGAACCGGAAAACCTTGTGGACCGGGAACCGGTCGGAACCGGACCGGAACCGGAAAAAAACCGGAAAAAAAACCGGTTTACCAAAAACACATAAAATATTCATATTTTAAAGAAAAACCAGATATATTCATGTACATCCATATTAATCCAAACCATTTAAACACAAATATGCAAAAGTTTTCATTTATATAGGTGCAGATAGCCAAAATAGCACTTAGTGCAAAACATCGCTGAACCAAAAATGTAGCAAACATCAAGAAGCAGGCTCTAAAAGGCCTTTATAGTCCAAAATAACATGCTAGATCATAGTATTATACTATAGCCTACAATACTACAAGCTAAATATGATCAAATCATCAATCATCATCAGAATCACCATCCTCCTCATCCTCATCCTCCTTATCCTCATCTGAAGAATGAGTAGCATGATCATCCAAGTCTGCAATGGGATTATGGCTTGATTCCCCTAGCCCTGAAGCTACTACTAGTGCTTCTGATGTATTTGCCTCTGCATCCTGTGGAGGTGGGTCCAAGTCCAACCAAGAAAGGTCTTCATTGTCAAATACTGGTGCTTGACTCTCCACAACCCATTCTGATGTTGGATCAAAGTCATTCAAGACAATGTTGCTTGTTTCAGGGGTTTTATTTAGCAATTGATTGCGCCTCAAGCAATAGTATAACAGACATGCAACCAGGGATACTTTCACTGCCTTTCATCAAGAGCATATATGGATACTGTCTTACAGACATTCTCATACATCAAGGGTACCACTACTATCAAACATCATATCTCTCTCAATTATAAGAAACACTGTTAGACCAATGACCCATAACATCACTATCAAGAATTACAACTCTTTGTGGTCAAGCATATAGGAATTGAGGATACAGTACTCCTCAAGGTCTCTTGAGTGTTGCATTACATGAATAATTTAAGTCTTCTATCACTCACTGTCAAAAGAGTATTATTCAGAGATACCGTATAAAAATGCTAGCCACTATTACCATGCAAGCCTGTAATGTGAGCTACTAATATATTGGCCTCTGATTCGAATTACTGCTACAGAGATATAATGTGAGACTGTCAACTACGGACCACATAGTGATATAACGAATAACTATACCAACTTGTAAGCTACAGTCATAGTGTCATCTGAACGAGAATAACTGAGTGAGAACCATAGCGAAATTAGTGCAAAAAGCAGCGTCATAGAGTCATATGCTATATGTGGGAGCACTGATGTATATATCAATACGAGCACTGCAGAGATATAACAATGTGTGAGTATACAGAGAACCGTGCGAGATTCTACCACAAATATATAACCAATCATACCTAAGGGTAATGTGAGACACTGCCAACCACAGAGAATGTGAATCCATTTAGCCATAGATGCGAGAACATCCAACCTCAGATTGACACGACGTTAAAGGACCGAGCCCTTGTAATTTGTGTGAGTATCAACAGGATATGCGAGCCAACATTACCAATCAAAGAGATGAACGTCGAACCCTAGGTGATGGAACAAATCACAGCAAGAATCGGCGAACCTGAGACAAATCATGCCCATGTGAACCGGTTGAACCGGTCACCGGACCGGTTTGGTACCAAACCGGCCGGTTCCGTACGGAAACCAACCGGTTTGGTACCAAACTGGTCTTTTCCGGTTCGGAGGGCCGGTTCAGACCGGTTTTGCCTCCAAACCGGTCGGACCGGCCGGTTTTGCAAAACCGGTTCGGTTCTGATAACATTGACTGAATAAGGGTTATATAAATCTGACAAAGTATGTCTGATGTCTCTGATCTATTTTAAGTCTGATCAGATTCCTAAATTCAGTATATAAAGATCTATGCGCAGGTTCTTCCATAAGAAAGTGCGTAGATATGCAAGTTTCAGTAAGTGACGTAGCGTATACATTTATTTTTATGAATGATCAGGGTTGCAGTTGATTTAGTGTGTTGATGTAGTAGTCTGGGTTCAGTTCTGATATTTTGGTTATAGTGATCGCATTATGAATTGATTTGGTAAATGGTTAAGTGACTGTTTTCTTCAATGGTTGGTTCAGTATTCAAGTGATTGGTTGATTGATGATTCAATGAATGATTTGATACAGTTATGAGTTTTAGTTTGATGTATGTTCTTTGGGCTTAAATGTGTGGAGTGGGTCTAGTCTGAAAATATGATGAAAAGAGACCTACAAGTTGTTTTGTGTTGAAGTTGTTGGATCCAGTGTGAAAATTGATGAAACATGGTCCTCGGTGGTGTTGAGGGTTGAAGCCTTTAGTGAGGGGGTTGTAGCTCCCTTCCAGTGGTTGTTGGAAAACGAAATCAGGGGGTAGTAGCTTCCTTCTAGTAGTGGTTGGTAAACGAGATTAGGGGGTTGGAGCTCCCTTTCAGTGGCAGCTAGAGAACGAGAGAAGGTTGCAGCCTTCTGCAGGTAAATGCTTGCATACTGATATGATTTTGCATCAGTACAACATTGTAAGCAGTTTTCTATATAATAAATATTGAAGACAGAGATGACAGAAGCGGTGGTTTTCTCCCGACTTGGGTTTCCACCTTAAATCCTGACGTTCATGTGTGTTTCTTATGTGTGATGAGTTATTATGTTCTTACTACATATGCTTACTGCTTACTAAATGTCTGATAAATGAATGATGCACTGATCTAAGTAAAGATTTATCTACATAATAAGATCTTTAGACATACGCAAGTTTCATTAAAGATAGTTGCGTGTATATGCTAGTTGGATAGAAATCAGTAAAAGAAAAAGTAAATTTTATTGTGAGTTATAAATACTGATTCAACCCCCTCTAAGTATTTTTCCCAACAGTTCTGCCTCTAGAAACCCCATCGCTACCCTTGAAGCTGCCTACATCAGCCCTGCTAGCCTCTGCGTGCCTTTGTACTGGCCTGGAGAGGGTTGCGTAACCCCAAACTGGGTGATGTGGTCCCTACACTGCCTTGGATGGCCTCTGCATAACCCTGGGGGTCTCCTGTTGACTCAGCGTTGCCCTTTCTAGGCCTGCGTAGCACCAGCGTAGCGGCTAAAACCGTCTACACTGCGCGGCTGCTACCCCTGCTTCTCTGCGATGCTCTTGGTTGTTGCCTCTCTGCCTCTTGTTCATTCTTGGCTCTAGGATCAAACCATCCCCTTAGTGAATACTACCCATCGCTGCAACTGAAACACTTCTGAAAATTCTTAGCAAACCCGCCCTATAATTTCAGCTTAGTCTCAGTGCTCTGCCTCTGTGTGTGTATTCTCCAACTGACCTCTGCCTCCGTGTGTGTGTTCTCCAACTGACCCCAAGCCTTTCTTTTATACTTTCTCGTTGGGAAACCAACGGCCATGATCTAATGTGGATTCGACGGCTAAGATTAAAAGAAAGCTTGATCCGTGTGACTTAAGTCATTTTCATCACATGTTTAAATTAATTACCTTTAATCTTATTAATTTTCCTAAGTTAGAGTTAGGGTCCTTAATTAAAAAGATTAATTAATTAATTATCTCTTAAACACGATGGAATTTCTCAAATCCCTTTCTGGGTCTTGGAGATCTCATGTACTCTAGTCCCTCCACAAAGTTTGGGAACTAGAGCACATCTGATGCTACCCCAACACTCAAAATCTCAACACTCCCTTTTAGCGAGGAATATGCTCTAGCACAACCATACTTCACCCTGAAGTTCTGCACTGATCTCTCGTGTGGGTCTTTGCGTTGATGCTTGGCGTGCTGCCCTTCATCACTGCGTTGTTGCTACTCTCCCATACTGTTGCCCATGACACTGCCACCGCCACTACCACATCCATACTGCAGCTCCCTCTCAATATGTTGCATCGTGCTGCCAACTGCTGCACTGCAACTCAGTTGCTGAGAGAAACAACTTAAAACTCCTGCCAAATCTTTGACAGACAAGTCAGTTGGGCTACATCCTCATCATTGAAGCTCCATAGGTTGTTGTTCTGCATTGTTCTCCTGAAGCCATTGCGTTGTTGCAGCTCTGCTCTGTGTAAGCCAACCTGCATTGCGCTGTCGAAGTCGCATCAACCCTTTTGCGTTGTGCTACTACGTTGTTGCTGCATCCGCACTGCGTTGCTCCCTTCTAGCATCCAGCTCCTATTGAAAAGTGTAACTAGGATCGGTTTTCATATTAACTCTGTAATTATGTATTTATGTAAAGAAGAAGACAAAGATAATAAAATGTATTTTTTTTTATGCTTGCTTCATGGGTTTCATGAGCAAGGTTTTATTATAGGTCAATAGACTTCTTGTTGATGTCTATTAGGATTTTTCTTCTGGTTATAAATGTTATTAGGAGTCATGTCTACGAAGAGTCTAGTCAGATACATATGCCTCAAGACCTTGTCATTCAACCATGGAGAAATGGCTCACGATAGCCCTCAAGTCAACCTCCTTCACTCTGGAATATAAGCCCTACAAGTCAGCTCTATAACCATATAACAGGTCGCCTTTATAACCTATGGATAGGTCGGTGAAATTACAAGTGGCAACAATTATATATACCCTATAGGTTCTACACAGAAAAGACAGAATTTGGACAAGTTTTCCTATGATTAAATGCGAGCTTTGGGACTGAAAAAGTGCGAGTTGCAGGGTTGTTTTCAACAGAATTAAAGTGTTGTTCAGACGGTGTTAAAGTATGGATTAGTCTAAAGTAAGAAGTGCAGATATATCTGTAACATTACAGCGAGAAGAAGTCTGAGGTAAGTGTGAATTTAGGGTTGCATTCAACTGTGCTAAGGTGCGGATTAAGGAGTTGTGTTAAGTTGCGGATTTAGGAGTTGTGTTAAGGTGCAGATTAAGGGTTGTGTTCAACTGTGTCGAGGTGCGAATTAAGGGTTGTGTTCTGTTGTCGCACAAAATGTCTAGGCACTGCGACAATGGCTCAGATCAGGGGCTGTCACCCTGATCCCCAATCTCTCTAAGTTGTCTCCTTGCAAGCTAAGGGAGGTAGACCCTAACAAAAATGAAGGAAAAGAACTAGTTGAAAATCAACCAATTTAGGAGACACAGCTAGATAATCAAATACTTGTTGATATTTACGAAATTTTACAAATCCAATTAGATTCAGAAGTTTAAAACCAGTGCCTTATGGAGTCAAAATATCCCGTTATAAAATTAAAGTCAAGTATCTTATATGTAACTGTTGCTATGAAAAATAGATTCACCACAATGATATTTGATAAAACGCACCACAACTATGCATTAAAATACTTTGAACCCACAGCAATGTTATCATGAGATGAACATCAAATTGAAATGCCAGATATTATCAATATTTCCGAATTTATGATGTTCTAAGTAATCCCAATACAAAAATTAACAAATTTCATATAGTCAAACTTTAGATAAAAATTTAAAAGCTGACTACGAAATAAAATTTTGAGAATTTTCTAAAGTTGAAAATTTAGAAATTTTTGGGCATTTTTTAAATTTTTATTCCTTTTTTATTTTTTATCTCTAAAACTAAAAGATTAAAAATCTAAAATAAAACAAAGTTATCTAGAGAAAATACATATACATCTAAAGCTAAAGTAAAATTTTAAAATCTAAAAAATTTAAAAAAATCTAAAAAAATCTTAAAAAATGAAAATTAAACTAAAGCCTAAAAAGGTATTTTTTATTTTTATTTTTTGATTTTTCTAAATCTAAAAATTAAATTTAAAAAAATGAAATTCTAAAACAATTTAAAACTAAACTAAAACAAATGTTAAATGATATCTAAAACAAAAACAAAAAATTAAAAGCTTAAAACTAAACTAAGGCTAAAATCTAAATAAATGAAGTTCCTAAAAGACTAACGCTAACAAAACTAACTAAAACTTAAAAGCTTTAAAAAAGAAAAATCGAGTTAAACCTAGAACCTAACGCTAAACTATCTAACATAAAAAATGAAACCAAACTAAACAAAAATTAAACGCATAGACACGGGGTTTTTGGCTTATGTGTGTAGGTCGAGGAGCTGGACAGCAACAATGGAGAACACTGTCGACAACGCAAGGAAGGTCGAGGGCACAATGGAAGATGGACAACGGCAGGAGAAGAGTGAAGACGTCAGATGGGAAGTCGAGGGCTGCGAGCAAGACTTGGAGACGACAATGAAAGCGTGAAGACAAGGAGGGGTCGTGAGGACGGCAAGGGAGAAAGGCAAGATAGGGGCAGCGTATGCATTGACAGGGGCAGCGTGCAGATGAATGGAGGGCAAACGCAGAGGATTGAGGCAGCGTTCGGAAATTTGTTTGCAAGCAGCGTGGAATGCGTGAAGGCAGAAATGTAATGGGAATTTGAGGCAGAATGCAAAAATTATCTCAAGAAAAACCCAGTACACTCGAAATTCCTCCAACAATTTTTTTTTTCTTTTCCAACATAACTCAGATTTTTAGAAAAATGATTTAGATGCACATGAGATTAACAAAATAACATTCAGAACTGCCAGCAGAAACGATCCTGAGGCCAGATCTTACCCTCTGGGGTTAGATATGGCTCAGATCTTAAAAAAAAATTCTGAAAAGCCCCCTGCAAACCTGCAAAAACCAAAACAAAACCAAAACTATGCACAAAAAATAAATAAACTCTAAACCCTAGAGAATATTTACAAATTTACAGTGCTAATTTACAGATCATAAACCCTCTTGGCCAGATTTAAAACAGTTCAGCACAATTCAGAAAATAAAAATTTTAAAAGAGAGACACAAGCCCAATAAAGATCCCTGCAAAAACTGGAATTTAAGATAAGCCCGGGGAATTAGATCCGGACAGCTCTTCAGATCTTATCTCCTGGGAGTCAGCTGGTCCAAACTAGGACTTCCCCAAAAGCCCAGTTTTAAATCCGGAAGATTTCTACAAACTTAAAGTTAAACTGTCAGATTAATAGAGAAGTAGTGATAAAACATAAAATTTTCAAGAGATATAGATAACAGTTAGCTCGATCCAATTAATATTTTTACCCTAGATCCAGTAACCTGGCAAGATACCTGTACCCAAAATTACCCTACAAGAGCCATTAATCAACAATGCATTAGAATAATCACCAACAGAATATTAAGAACAAGTTTACCATAAAATGCTGAAGAGGAACACCACCATCAAAATAAAACCCCAAAGTCTTCGTTTGTATTATTCCAGAAAATATTACAGGAGAGCTTCAAGAGCAAGTGCACGATCCAAAGATCAGATGATTGAAAGACTGACAAAGACCTCTAATTTATAAGATAAAATCTTCAACGGCTAGTTCGGTTGATCCATGTCAAATTAATCTCGACCGTCGAAAAGATTTGATCATCTTTTAATCTGGACCATCGAAATTATAATTTTGAGGAAATTCAAATTTATCATTTAATTCCATTTTAATTAACTCAAAAATAATATTTTTGAGTTAATTACCTCAAAATTTTGACTTTGACTTAACCACCAAGACCCGAGGGTCCAAAATTTCTTGAAATTCTCAATATTCCCTTGGCCTGGGACCTTTAAAAATTTATTTTTTAAGGACCCACGAATTTTGCTTTTGAAGAATTTTAACTCATCTAGGACCTAAAATTAATTAAATTTCTAGCTTAGGATTTTTAATTAATTGACTGAGAGGGGATTTAATTATTTTTTCCAACCCTCTTTACATAAGATAAATACATTTAGACACATGAAGGGGAATACCCATTCGTATAAACCCTAAAAAAGTTACCCAATTTTGCGACTCAAAACATGATCTAGTAGACCAAGTAGCTTGTAATAAAATAATCTAGCCAATTAACTAGGATTATTCCCAAAATACTTTTACAAAGACTCGATAGAAAACACTAGGACTCAGCATCTTGATGACAAAATCCACCCTAGCTTTGGGTGAAGCTGGTGGGGAAAACTCTGCCGATCACTTCTGTCGAAAAACATAATTAAATCAGTGAGACAAAAAACCTCCTAGGATAGAAATCGTCACCAACAAACTAGGCTTACCTAGGTTGTTACATACATGGTGGTCTTACTTAGATCATTTACATCATAAACATGCAAAATGGGTTTAAATTGTTTAAAAAACTGTCGAATGATGATGAAATCTAAATGGCGCGAACACGTTGAACATGATGAATCCCATTTGAAAAAATGGGGGTGTACTGCTATGGGGTCGTTGACAAAGTGTGGTCAACACGTTCAATTCTATTAAGGGCTGCATCTAAAAGAATAGGTACATAAATATGTACCTCTGTCTTGGACATAAGAGTTAGACAAGAAGAAGCCAAGAAGGATACAAGGCGAAGGAGAAATTGAAGATTAGCGACCGAGCTCTCTAAGGCTGGTGCTGAACAGTGCTAGTCGGTGCAAGAAGGTGCAAGAAAGAAGGATAAGCTCAAGGAGTCATTGAAAGCGAAGTGAAAAGGTCTTGAAGGCATATAAAGTTCTAGGGTCTGTGTCATGGTTATGGTACTTGTAATCTGAAAGTCTATAAGACAAGTATTTTTGGTAATTAACTTGATGAAAGACTTAATAAGCTAAGGAATGAAGACATGAGTAAAAGAAGTAAGTTCACAAGTGATTATCAAGTAGAGAATTTGAATTAATCGTCGTTGTTAGGAATCTGTAATTAGCAAGATTGGCAAAATCCAAACATAAAAACAACATTATTTCAACCACTTTGGGATTCTAGGATATATCCCTCCTAAATCCGGAGAATGATCTCTCCAATAAGTTGCAAAGATGGATTTGTCTTTGAAAGTTTATGGTAATGATGTTAGGCTACTTATGAAGGCCAAGAGTTTTGTTTTGTTTTTGGACGGTTGAGTATGATTATTATTTGAGGTGGAAAGTCCTAAATGCAAAGAGTTTCAAAGGTGAGAAGTTGCAAACAATTAGAACAAGATTTGGCCAAAAATATAGATAATTGCAGGTTTTAGTCCATTGGGCTATGGAGTCATAATAGGGTTTAATTGTAATAACAAGAGGCAAGAGTGGTCCATGGGGCAAGTCATCTATGTCTAAGGATCTCTTTAAAGTTGATTTATGGAATGAAATGATACATAAAGAAGGGGAATTAAACAGATGAAGAACAAAGAGCAGCCCAGGATCTGGTAAGTACTTTGAAACTAGCCACCTTTGACAAACACTTAAGAAAACATAAAAGCAATCCAGATCCGGTACTTCAACCAGCTACCTGATATACTTTCAATATGAAACACTTAAAAACAGAAGGGAACTTGAAGGCAACCGTTGGAGTAGAAACTACATGGTCGGGCTCACCACAAATCCTCTCCTAGCTCGCCACGGTTACTTTCAGGACAAACACAAAGATAACAAAGAATGGCCTAAGATCTGGTAAGTACTTTCAAACTAGCCAGCTTTTAACACATTCCAAGGGAAACTTTCAGAAAATATTTTGGGATAAAACTAGGACCAGGGCACACCATATCTTCCTTAGTTCATCTCTACTTAACATATACTGAAAATAACATTCAAGAACAATATTTAGCTAAGATAGGAGGACGAGGGAACACCAACATTCCTACTGCTTAAACTGAATTAAATCATTCCTAAATAACACCATTTGGAATAAAACATACAGATAAATATTTTCAATCAGAGAAGGGTACTGATATATAGTAGGTCCTAACTCTATGCATGCTGTTCTTTATAAGAGAAGATGGATAGAATGGAAACAGAAATAAAATAACAATTCACAATAAGAAATAACATCACCGTCGACATAGACCAGGATCCCATAAATCAGCTTGTATTGATGCTCCAAACTAGTTACAGCTTTAAGTCCAATGCTTTAGTTTAGCAATCATCTACACTTCCCGGCCTAACTTATCTAATCACAAGCAGAGCTTCAAGAGCCCGTGAACACTATTTACAAGCAGAAGTCTCAAAGCTCAAGTATATTTCAAAGTTCTGCAACCAACATTTTCTCATCTTCTACAGCAATATTTATAGAAGGATGAGGAGGTGGGAGAGGATAAAAGATCTCCCAAGATAATTAATACAGATTAATGACTTCTCGGCCTTTGAGGGACTCGATGGAGAAGTTTATAGGTGTTCTGTCTGTATTAATGTTTTACATTTAAGATTTAAGCTCGGTGGGAGCTTTTGTTGACTTTTAGGCTCTGCGTCATGCTATAGTAACTCTGCTAATATTTTTGTCATTAAATTCTTTCAGCAGAAATAACTGTTCAGCTGCGTTGAGGCAAATATCTGATTTTGAACAATAACTTCGGCCTCTGTTTGAATGCTTTGAGACACAGGTGGCTTTGTGGTAGCTGAGAGGAATCAATTTGCCTCTGATGTGGCGGTGGAGGCCTTTTTGTCTGATAAACACTTATGATTTTCTTTAACTATGTTTTAAATTGGAGGATTAGGCTTTTGATAATCAATCTTAGCCGTAATCCCCCAAATTGTTTTCAATCTTGTGTTTCTGTTGTGGCAGGTCTTCAACACTGATACTCTTTTAATTTGATTAAATAACACTGTGTCTTGTTGATGTACAGACCGCGCAGGGCTCTTAAGGCATCAATGCCCATAAAGTATTGATGAGACGTGGAGTTTGAGCCCTGCGAATGGTTCCCTTTGATGAATCAAAGGCATGGGAATCGTCATTCGCAGCCTTCAGCTTTTTCTTTAATATGATGAAAAACCATCAATCACCTGCAAAACACGAAACCAATTAAGAAATCCTGCATTTTGGGTTAAACTGCTTCAGAGGTCGTGGAGAAGAGCGTGGCCGTTGGATGGCATCATCCAACGGTGGAGAACTGTGTAGAAGAGGTTAAAAAAGTAGAGTGGAAGGATAATTAAGTCAGAGCCTTTGATTGATGAGTGATCAAGAAGATCAATGGTCGAGATAAGCGGCGGACTAATAATGTGAAGGATTCACATTATTCAGATTTAATAAGAGAATGCGAAAAACTAAGGTTAAGCCTTTGGCGAGGGTGGAGGGCGATGAAGTAATGCAAGAATGATCTGGGACCGTTCGATCTGGACACGTGGACGGTCCAGATCCAATCGGAGGATCGCAATCGGCGGGGCAATGAACTTTGGAGTGAAACGGAGCGATTAGCTATGGGTCGTCGATCTGCAGATCAAATCGATGGTAGGGAAAGAATCGGAAGATGTCAATCGGAGGAGGCATTATGTTAAATGCACTCAATGAAAAACTTGCGATGCGATTTGGTGGTGATCGTTGATCGGACTAAGATCATCGATCGATAACGTTTGAAGACTTGCACCGGTGGAAAAACCTTATAACATGAAAAACCCAAAATTTTAATATAAAACAAAGGTTTTATCGGGCGGGATGTATACATATGAAATGGCTGGTGCCCGTCTGCAGGGCCATGGATTATATGGAATGCGATAGGCCCGGGGCTTTATATATGTGAGGGCCAATCGCATCGGAACTGTCGGGCCCGGTCTTTCAATCTAACCATTTGAAACTTGCGATGCGATTAGCGCCTCGAGACCCTTAACACTTGGTCTTGGGTGAAAGTTATATGGAGTAAAAAGCGGAGGGCGGGGTTTATACATATGGGACCCAATCGACATCAGTGGTTTCAAGGTTCACACACAAAAAGACTTGCGATTGCTCGGAAGTTCCTATGCGATAAGCACTCGATGGGTTTAGCGCCTGGTTCTTAGGACGCGGACATGTGTGGGGAAGTGGTTAGGACTTAGCCCAAGGGGGCTTAAGTCTGTAATACGGAAAGGAATTTTTTATGGATTTTCAATGGTTTTCAAAAGGATTTGAGAGTTTCGGTAGAGTTCAAAAGGAGTTTTAAACTCTATGAAGGGGATTTTATGAAAGGTGAAGAGGGGAAAATGAAAAATAGAGGAATTTATGGGAGTGAAAGGGGTAAAAAATGAAGGTTAGTTTTGAAGTGGAAATAGGGGAAAATGGTTTTTGCAGTAGTATTTTGTCTTTGAAATCAACAGAATTTCTGAGCTTTGAAATGGGAACAGCAATGAAGATTTGGACAGAGGAGATGATGTCTTCAAGAGTCTTCAAGAGATAACACTTTTTAGCAGTAAAATTTGTTCCTTGAAGACTCCAAAAATGTTTTAGCCACCATTTGATATGACAAATTTTATAGGTGGCTAACAGTGGCTCCACTTGGGGATGGCGCCTTCTTGAAGGCATCAAGAACTTCAGACTTGCATTCTCTGGGACGCTGATTAGTGTCTCATCCATTGGGCTACCCTTCCTTTGCTGGGATGATCTTGCTCTGAAAACATATTAGCAGCCATAAAAACAATGGATCTTTCATCAACAAGCTTTCTACCTACCCAATCCTACTGATCTAACATTTTTTCTTCATTAGAATGCATTTGGATTGGCAAACTCTTTTACAACATTTTATTCTTTTGAAAGCATAAAACTAATCTAATTCTACTCCTTATCTCTCCATGAACTCAGATTAAACAGTTGAGTCCATATGCTTCTCTACCTAATCTACTAATCTATTAGGATTAAATAGTCTAACAGATTTTTTATTTTCTAATTTCTAAAACAGAAATTTAAAAACAGTCAAGTCAAGATTAAGCTGTTTGACTTGCTGTGATCTATGGCATAAAAACAAGCTGCACGTAGACATTTATTTTGCAGAAAATTTAAAACAAAATGGAAGGCTTAGGATCTGAAATTTCAAAGCACTTCCTTCATCTTTTTTCAGCTCTATTTTGACTTTTATTTGAGTTGTTCTTTGTTTGTTCTTTGGTTCAAATTTTGAGCTATTTAGAACCAGTTATACATCTTCTTTGACTCAGAGATTAAAGAAGATTGATTCATTCTCTTTCGAAACTTAGGTTCAGATTTTGAGCATGTTTGAACCTTTAATTTCTATCCTAATCTATCTACTGATAAGGCAATATTAAACAGTTTGGTAAATCGAATTCACTATCCTAGCAGCGGTAAATTTAAAACTAATTCGTCAAGATTAGGCAGTATGACTAATTAGGAGTGTGTTTTTCAAGAGTGGCATTTAAGCTTGCACACTTTCATATTTGTTTCTCTTTTTTGGTATGGGGCTGTACCTTTATTATTTTTACAATCTGCCCTCTTTTATTTCTTTCATTGTTTTTGTATTTTTATTTTTCTTCAAAGAAGAAAACAACAGCTAACTAAATGCTCAAAGGTTGAGCTTTATTGACATTCCTATCTAACCTATTCTAACTGGGAATCTCTAATGCTCTAAGTGATACAATAATGCCAATGCAGCCAGTCAAGAAATAGTAAAAAAGGGAAGAAAAACTGACTGCTCATCAGAGACAACCATAGGGTGCTTTGCATGTGGATCTTCAAAACTAAGGCCACCAGCAGTGGTGACCATTTCTGATGTATTTGGCTCTTGCAAAGGATTAATTCTTGAGGGGCTGACCCAATCAGGGCCTCCATGTATTCTGCCACGGGATCAATCAGAAAATGATATGAAATTTCTTCTTTAAAACCTGCGATGGCTGGTAGGCTGTCTGTATCCTGGGCAACTTCAATCACTGCATCTGCAGTGTGGCCTTTGTAATCACACTCCTCTCTTTCCTGGCTAGGAGTATTTGGCATATGAGCATTAACCAGGAATACCTCTTCTTCCACTGGATCAAGACAAAGATGTCTGTGGGAAAGAAGGTCTCCCTCATCTTCACTGTAGCCCGAACTGGAGGGCTCATCATAAATGGCAGGGTTGTTCTATTCTGACCCTGACCGGTTCTGCTGGACAGAACTGAACTCTGTGAAAAAATTAACATATTCTTGAGCAGGAGTTGCTTTGATTACCTTGACCCTTTCAAGCGAAGGCTCTGGATATTCCTCTTGCTCAAGATTTTCTTCATGTCTTTCTTCCTTGTCCTCTGAGCTAGAAAGCTGCTGACTTCCATCTTCATGGAAAGTATAACTGATGTTCGGATATAAAGCAAAGAGAAGATTCGATGAATCTTCGTCTGCTATCATGCTTTCAACACTTTCTTCATCAGTATCATAGATGGCCTGCATTGGCTCATCATTTTCTTGAAGTTGATGGTCATGATCTTCCTCCCATGAATCTACTGATGATGGCCCTGCGAGCTCAGTTTCCATTTGGAAAAAATTATCATCAGACAGATCAACATCAGGGAAATCATAATTATAAGCATTGTCACCCATCAAATCTTCAGGCCTCTCAGCAAGTCTTTCTTCAAAATAGTTTGCAAGTTCATTTTCTGATTCAAACTCTGGTTCATCATACATGCTTTGCATGTGGCTTTTGTCTTGCAGTGGTCTGGTTTATCTTTCTTGAGGACAAGGTGTAGGTCTCTCCCAATCATTATTTCTGGTTTCAACCCAATATTCTTCCTCTTCTATTTTCAGAAAGGTATTGGCCATCTCTATCATTCTTTCTAGCTTGCTTTCTAAAGAGATCTGCCCTTTCTGCTCTGTTCGGTCCTTCCTTGCTGCTTTTAATCTTTCATCCCTGCATTTTATGTTGTATTCGACAGTGATTGCCATATTTTTCATTTCCTCCAGGCTCGAAGGTTCTCTTTCTCTTATATGGAATTCCACCTCGGGGTCTAAAGAACTTGGATAGTGCAATAGGGCCCATCCCAAGGGTGGTTTTATATCAGAAGATATTGCATTGTATACCTTATCAAACCTAGCTGAAAAATTTTGTACTGTCTCTCCTGGCTGTCTCTTCAAATTCTGATACTCCTTTAAGATGAGGAAAACATTTCTCGGGACTGCCCATTTATCAAGGAAAACTTGAGAAAATTGATGAAAGCTGAAAATGCTTGCTGCTAGAAGGCTTTTGAACCAACTCTTAACATTTCCTTGTAACTACAGGGCAAAAATTCTAATGCGCACATCATCTTCTTATATTTCATACAAGTCAAGTAAATCCTCGAGATTTTGCACATGTTCCTCGGCAGTGGCCCTTCTCTTTTCTTCATCAAAAAGAGGCAGTTGGTTTATAAGTTTTGCAGGAAGGGGTTGGAAGATAAGAGGTAAAACCAGAGGCTTATATCTTTCTATGACTTTTGTAGGTGTAGCTGGTGTAACCAGAGGCTCATGGCTACTTGAAGTTTCTTTAGGAGTGGGAGATACAACATGAGGCTCTTGTCCCATTAGGTCTTTCACAGGAGTATAGGTCTGCTCATGGTCTCAAGACTGAGGCTTGAGATCTTTCCCATACGCAATGTGGGTCTCATCTTGGTGCACTTGATCAGGCTTGAAGTAGGATAGAACATAGTGATAGACAAAAGCAGTGAATTCTTTAAACCAAATCCAACCCATATGTTCTACCCTTCTATGAGGTCTGGCCATATTTTAGGTTCTTCCTCTAGTGGAGTCTTTGAGAGTTATGGAGTGTGGAGTCGCCAGGTGGATGAATTAACTGTTTGAAGCAGGCTTCTGTCCACCATTCAGTAATGAGATACCAATCTAACTAGAGATTCTGGGTCTTTTGAGTGCCTAAGGGTGTGTAAGATAAAATGCACTCAAGTTCCCCAACGGAGTTGCCAGAAATGATAGGAATCTATAATTAGCAAGATTGGCAAAGTCCAATCACAGAAACAACATTATTTCAACCACTTTGGCATTCTAGGATCTAGCCCTCCTGAATCCGGAGAGGGATCTCTCCAATAAGTTGCAAAGATGGATTTGTCTTTGAAAGTTTATGGTAATGATGTTAGGCTAGTTATGAAGGCCAAGAGTTTTGTTTTGTTTTTGGATGGTTGAGCATGATTATTATTTGAGGTGGAAAGTCCTAAATGCAAAGAGTTTCAAAGGTGAGAAGTTGCAAGCAATCGGAACAAGCTTTGGCCAAAAAGATAGATAATTGCAGGTTTTAGTCCATTGGGCTATGGATTCATAATAGGGTTTAATTGAAACAACAAGAGGCAAGAGTGGTCCATGGGGCAAGTCATCTATGTCTAAGGATCTCTTTAAAGTTGATTTATGGAATGAAATGATACATAAAGAAGGGGAATTAAACAGATGAAGAACAAAGAGCAGCCCAGGATCTGGTAAGTACTTTGAAACTAGCCAGCCTTTGACAAACACTTAAGAAAAACATAAAAGCAATCCAGGATCTGGTAAGTACTTCGAAACTAGCCAACCTTTGATATACTTTCAATAGAAAACACTTAAAAACAAAAGGGAACTTGAAGGCAACTGTTGGAGTAGAAACTAGCGAGCCGGGCTCACCACAAATCCTCTCCTAGCTCTGCTTTACTTGGTAAATTTCAAGACAAACACAAAGATAACAAAGAATGGCCTAAGATCTGGTAAGTACTTTGAAACTAACCAGCTTTTAACACATTCCAAGGGAAAGTTTCAGACAGTATTTTGGGATAAAACTAGGACCAGGGCACACCATATCTTCCTCAGTTCATCTCTACTTAACATGAACTGAAAATAACATTCAGGAACAATATTTAGCTAAGACAGGAGGACGAGGGAACGCCAGCATTCCTACTGCTTAAACTGAATTAAATCATTCCTAAGTAACACAAATGGGAAGAAAACATTTAGATAAAGATTTTCAGTCAGAGAAGGGTATTGATATACAGTAGGTCCTAACTCTATGCATGTTGTTCTTTATAAGAGAAGATGAACAAAGTGAAAATAGAAGTAAAATAACAATTCACAATAAGAAATAACATCACCGTCGACATAGACCAGGATCCCATAAATCAGCTTGTATTGATGCTCCAAACCAGTTACAACTTTAAGTCCAATGCTTTAGTTTAGCAATCATCTATACTTCCCATCCTAACTTATCTAATCACAAGCAGAGCTTCAAGAGCCCATGAACACTATTTACAAGCAGAAGTATCAAAGCTCAAGTATATTTCAAAGTTCTGCAACCAACATTTTCTCATCTTCTACAGTAGTATTTATAGAAGGATGAGGAGGTGGGAGAGGATAAAAGATCTCCCAAGATAATTAATACATATTAATGACTTCTCGGCCTTTGAGGGAATTGATGGAGAAGTTTACAGGTGTTCTGTCTGTATTAATGTTTTACATTTAAAATTTAAGCTCGGTGGGAGCTTTTGTTGACTTTTAGGCTCTGCGTCATGCTATAGTAACTCTGCTGATATTTTTGTCATTAAATTCTTTCAGCAAAATTAATTGTTCAACTGCGTTGAGGCAAATATCTGATTTTGAACAATAACTTCGGCCTCTGTTTGAATGCTTTGAGGCAAAAGTGGATTTGTGGTAGCTGAGAGGAATCAATTTGCCTCTGATGTGGCGGTGGAGGCCTTTCTGTCTGATAAACACTTATGATTTTCTTTAACTATGTTTTTATTTGGAGGATTAGGCTTTTGATAATCAATCTTCACCGTAATCCTCCAAATTGTCTTCAATCTTCTGTTTCTGTTGTGGCAGGTCTTCAACACTGATACTCTTTTAATTTGATTAAATAACACTATCTTGTTGATGTGTAGGCCGCGCAGGGCTCTCAAGGCATCAATGCCCATGAAGCATTGACGAGACGTGGAGTTTGAGCCCTGCGAATGGTTCCCTTTAATTAATCAAAGGCATGGGAATCGTCATTCCCAGCCTTCGGCTTTTTCTTTCATATGATGAAAAACCATCAGTCACCTGCAAAACACAAAACCAATTAAGAAATCCTGCGTTTTGGGTTAAACTTCTTCAGAGGTTTTGGGGTAGAGCGTGGCCATTGGAAGGCATCATCCAACGGTGGAAAACTGCGTAGAAGAGGTTAAAAAAGGAGAGTGGAGGGATAATTAAGTCAGAGCCGTTGATTGATGAGTGATCAAGAATATCAACAATCGGGATAAGCAGCGGACTAATAATGTGAAGGATTCACATTATTCGGATTTAATAAGAGAATGCGAAAACTAAGGTTAAACCTTTGGCGAGGGTGGAGGGCGATGAAGTAATGCGGGAATGATTTGGGACCGTCCGATCTGGACACATGGACGGTCTAGATCCAATCGGAGGATCGCAATCGGCGGGGCAATGAACTTTGGAGTGCGATGGAGCGATTAGTTATGGGCCGTCGATCTACAGATCAGATCGACGACAGGGAAAGAATCGGGGATGTCAATTGGAGGACACATTATGTTAAATGCACTCAATGAAAAACTTGCGATGCGATTTGGCGGTGATCGTTGATCGGACTAAGATCAACGGTCGATAACATTTGAAGACTTGCACCGGTGGAAAAACCTTATAACATGAAAAACCCAAAATTTTAATATAAAACAAAGGTTTTATCGGGCGGGATGTATACATATGAAATGGCTGGCGCCCATCTGCAGGGCCATGGATTATATGGAATGCGATAGGCCCGCGGCTTTATATATGTGAGGGCCAATCGCATCGGAACTGTCGGGCCCGGTCTTTCAATCTAACCATTTGAAACTTGCGATGTGATTAGCGCCTCGGGACCCTTAACACTTGGTCCTGGGTGAAAGTTATATGGAGTAAAAAGCGGAGGACGGGGTTTATACATATGGGACCTAATCGACATCGGAGGTTTCAAGGTTCACACACAAAAATACTTGCGATTGCTCGGAAGTTCCGATGCGATAAGCACTCGATGGGTTTAGCGCCTGGTTCTTAGGGCGTGGACATGTGTGGGGAAGTGGTTAGGACTTAGCCCAAGGGGGCTTAAGTCTGTAATACAGAAAGGCATTTTTTATGGATTTTCAATGGTTTTCAAAAGGATTTGAGGGTTTCGGCAGAGTTCAAAAGGAGTTTTAAACTCTATGAAGGGGATTTTATGAAAGGTGAAGAGGGGAAAATGAAAAATAGAGGAATTTATGGGAGTGATAGGGGTAAAAAATGAAGGTTAGTTTTGAAGTGGAAGTAGGGGAAAATGGTGTTTGCAACAGTATTTTGTCTTGAAATCAACAGAATTTCTGAGCTTTGAAATGGGAATAGCAATGAAGATTTGGACAGAGGAGATGATGTCTTCAAGAGTCTTCAAGAGATAACACTTTTTAGTAGTAAAATTTTTTCCTTGAAGACTCCAAAAATGTTTTAGCGACCATTTGATATGACAAATTTTATAGGTGGCTAACAACCGTCCTCCCAAATTCTCAACATGGTATCAAAGCTAAGGTGCTAAAGTCAAGGGCTACTTAGCAAGGAGGCACTCAAGGAAGCAAGAATGAAAGTCAAGGTCAAAGTTTGCATTGAAAAATCAAATCAGTTTGAAAGGAAGATTCTCAAGCTATTTCAAGAAATATCTTCAACCTCATTCCAAGGATCCACTCTTCAAGAAAAATAATCTTTGCAATCAAAGATTTATATTCAAGACATTGTTGGGAGAGCCATATTCTTTTTTTTTTTTTAGACATCCTTTATCATCAAGGATCCAAGAACTCCTACATTGGAGAATTCAATCTAAGAGGAATTTCATGATTTCATCTTCATCAAGGAAGCTGCTAGAAGAAGAAAGTCACTCTACTCAAGTAAGTATCTATGACCTTATCTAAATCTGTCAAAATGACTTATTGCAAAGAGAGAAAAAAATTGGTTGGGTCATCAAACCTCAGTGCATGGAAGAAGAGGACAGATTTGAATCTAGTTGAAGACAAAGCTATGGGCTACATCGAAGGATCTACAATTCAACCCTCAAAAGAAGATGCTCTAGCTCATGCCAAGTACATGAAAGGAGAAATCAGAGCCCAGAGGATTCTCATAGAATCCATTAAGGACTCACTCATACCCTATGTATCAAAACTGAAAAATGCAAAAGAAATATATGAGAAACTGGTGGTGCTAATCTCTAGGAGTGCTGTAGGAGAAGCAATCTCTCTAAGACAAGAACTATACAAAATGAAATTGTCAAGAGAGGAAGGAATCACTTCATATTTTATGAGGATTTCTGAAATAAGAGATCAACTGCAGGAATTGGGAGAAATAATGTTTGATAATGAAATGACTACAGTGGTGTTGACTACTCTACCGAAAGAATGGGGAAACTTCACTTCAAGCTTATACGGGAAAAAAGAAGCAACACCATTCCATGATCTATGGTCTTTATGTAAAATAGAGGAAACAATATTGAAAGCCAAAGTTGATACAAGATCAAGTGAAGGGAATCAAGCCTTTGCAGCCATGTCTAGGAAAACGGGAAGATTCGAAAAATTTGGTCCTCAGAATAAAAGAAGAAATATGGACAAAGTACGATGCTTTGGATGTAATGAACTTGGGCATTAGAAAAGGGATTGTCCTAACTCCAAAAAGGACAAAGAGGAAAAAGGAAGAAGCCTGTGTCACAGATGAAAGGGAAGAACTTGATGCAAATAAATCTAAGAAAGAAGAAGCAAAAGATATCTCTTATGATTGAGATCATCTTTCTCTTTAAGTGATTTTTGATGGTTGTAAGATAGTATAATAGGAAGCAATGTATATTAAAAGCATTGTGATAGAAGCATTGTAGCAGCACTTGAAGAAGGAGCTCCTGGAAACCTCACTGATAAACAACATTGATGGAAGGCAGTCGTCAAGAGAAAGGGTCATCATTCAATAATCAATATGGAAATAGGTGTTGACATTTTCTAATAGAGTCCTCTATGGATTCACTGGTTAGAAAGAAAGCAGAGAGGTTTCATCAATAATTCTATGCTACAAAATTCTAGGATTAGGATATGATGACATATTGATGAAGTAGGTCAAGGGAATGAAGTTCTTCATTCTAGTAAAATTGCTACAGGATGACTCAAAGGGAAAAGGTATGAGGTACATATATTTATACGCTGACACTGGATGTTGTGAAGTCATGTCATATGGATGCAAGTAATAGACTTCTATCTTTAGAAGTATGACCTATGAAGGAGGATCTCTTACGGTGCACAAGTTGCCACTAACAGATGAAATTAAATGTCATATGGAATATGAGGTAGTTGTATACAAAAAAAGAACTGGATAATGGAATTTCCTGGGTATGAAGTTGTGCTAGAAAGAATTGAAGAGATTGTGAAGTGCAGCCATGTAAAGAGGCAGTTATCATTCGGAAGCCAAGAAGATGTGACTAGGAGATCTCCTGGGAGGATATGTAGACTCTGATAGAAATCTGGTAAAGATGAAGACCATTGACAAGACATATCTTTAGGAGATGTGTTAATCTGAATAGAGGATATCGATGCCTACAGGAAGATGTCATGGTGAAAGATTATCACTAAGGTAACTTTTGATTTAAAAGTTCATATGTATATGTTTATCTGGATGAGTTTATGCAGGGCTGCCAATCATGTGGAAGGATGTAAGATCCTTGGGAGAAGGTTCGAAGGAAAGCAGCATGGCATAAAGGTGGACCAAATAAGGAAGTTTGATGAATCACTTTCTGATAGTTGACATGAATCATGGATGGAAGTGATGGATGATTTGTGCACTATGAAGCCAGAAGTTGAAGATTCCTCAATATCAAAATCCATGACATCGAGGGGAGGGATTCTTAATGAGAAGCTGGGTGTCTTGCCATTGCTGCTGCAGGTCCCTGGTTAAGAGGGAGCCTGGTGATAAGTTTCTTGCTTGGAAGAAACTTGAAGTATGTCCTTCCTAAGTTAAGGAGTGACGTATATGATTCTCTAATACATGTGGCATGCACTAGACCAGGACTAATAGTCGTAAGTCTCAGGGAAGGCCATGTGGAGAGAATGGATAGACACATCATTATGGTCTTCACCTGGAAGAAAAAATGAAGGATTGGGTAATCATCTAGCATTTGATACTCTTTGAGAATGTAATAGAGCATTCAAGATAAGAGTAGTCGACGACCGATATTCTTTGAGGGTTGGCTATCCAAGAGAAGAATAGTCCAAGAAGGTCATACTCTGGGAACACCTGGGTGGAGTATGTACCTTGGAGAGACAATGAATATGGTGTCTATAAGTCATGTGTCTCGCCAGCATTGTATCCCATTGTCTCGTTGAGAGATGGGGTTGTTGGTCAAGGCCTTGCACTAGGACAATGTTGGTTGATATGATGCTATACAGATGCCATTACTAATTTGATTCTTCTTATGAGATTCTGCAGTTTGAAAGTGACCATGTACCTGTATGAATACCTCCCTAGTTAATAGGGAGTGTTGAAAAGTGTAACTAGGATTGGTCTTCATATTGACTATGTAATTATGTATTTAGGTAAAGAATAAGACAAAGATAAGAAAATGTATTTTTTTTATGCTTGCTTCATGGGTTTCATGAGCAAGGTTTTATTATAGGTCAATAGACTTCTTCTTGATGTCTATTGGGATTTTTCTTCTGGTTATAAATGTTATTAGGAGTCATGTATATGAAGAGTCTAGTCAGATACATATGCCTCAAGACCTTGTCATTCAACCATGGAGAAATGGCTCAAGACAGCCCTCAAGTCAACCTCCTTCACGCCAGAATATAAGCCCTACGATTTAGCTCTATAACCATAAACAGGTCGGCTAAATTACAAGTGGCAACAATTGTATATACCCTATAGGTTTTGCGCAGAAAAGACAAAATTTGGACAAGTTTTCCTATGATTAAATGTGAGCTTCAGGATTGAAAATGTGTGAATTTTAGGGTTGTGTTCAACAGAATTAAAGTGTTGTTCAGACAATGTTAAAGTGCAGTTTAGTCTAAATTAAGAAGTGTGGAAATCTCTATAACATTACAACGAGAAGTCTGAGGTAAGTGCGAAGTTAGGGTTGCATTCAACTGTGCTAAGGTGCGGATTAAGGAGTTGTGTTAAGGTGCATATTAACGATTGCGTTCAGTTATGTCAAGGTGTGAATTAAGGGTTGTGTTCAACTCTGTTAAGGTTTGCATGTAAAAGAATAGGTACATAAATATGTACCTCTGTCTTGGACATAAGAGTTAGATAAGAAGAAGCCAAGAAGGATCCCAGGTGAAGGAAAAATTGAAGACTAGGGACTGAGCTCTCTAAGGTTGGTGTTGAACAGTGCTAGTCGGTGCAAGAAGGTCCAAGAAAGAAGGATAAGCTCAAGGAGTCATTGAAGACGAAGTGACAAGGTCTTGAAGGCATATAAAGGTCTAGGGTTTGTGTCATGGTTATGGTACTTGTCATATGAAAGTCTATAAGAAGAATTTCTCGTGGGTTTTCCTCTCCAAGAGGGAGAGGTTTTGCCGTGGATCGAAGAGCCTAATTTTGTGTCTCTTGTATTTTTGGTAATTGACTTGATGAAAGACTTAATAAGCTAAGAAGAGAAGACATAAGTAAAAGAAGTAAGTTCACAAGTGATTATCAAGTAGAGAATTTGAATAATCACCGTCCTCCCAAATTCTCAACAACTCTGCCTCTGCTCCATCTGTGATTCTCTACACCCACTACTCCACTTGTCCCACTACCAAGGTTGCAAACATCGCGATCGGGATTAAATCGGCGAGAGGAAAAAATCGGAAAAAACCGTAAAAATCGGGAAAACATCGGTAAAAATCGGAAAAAATAGGCACATAAAAAAATATTCATTTTTTTTCAATTTTTTTAATATCTAAAGCATCTACAACATAAAATAAATGCATTGACACATAAATATGAAAAAAAACTAATATATAAGATGTGTAATATCATGTCTAGTGCTACATCACACATAAAACTGAATCCTGTCCTGAATACTAAGTCCTGAGCCTCAAGAATCAACTCAGCCTCAAAATATCAACAAAAAATATAATAATGTATCTCATATCATGAGTCATAATGTCATATACAAAGGAATGTCAATGCACTATATAACCTATGGTCCTATACTACTGATTTCCTCTGCCCCTCTTGCGAGAAAATACAACAGCTTTGCCTTTCTCTCTAGATGAAGAAGCTGGCAGGACTGGCAATGGGCTCTGTCGTGCTCTAGAAGTAGAAACTAAAGCACCAGAATGGGAACCTGAAGCACTAGGAGCTAAAGGAGGCAGACCACGTCCTCTATCGGTAGTAGTGGTAGGTGGTGTCACCTCCTCCTCCTGCTCCTCCTCCTCCTCCTCCTGCTGTTGCTCCTCCTGCTGCTGCTGCTGCTGCTCCTCCTCCTCCGAGTCCTCCGAGTCCTCCCCCTCCACTACCTCCTGCTTTATCCAATCAGGGGCTGACTCCATGACAGGCCTCTCAGCCTCAACCCTCCATTCAGCAGTGGTGTCAATCACATCTAAAGAGATGGCCTCCATATCAGGAGTCCTCTCAAGTTGTCTCACCCACAATCTAAGATTGTAGTAGACGTAAACCATGTCATTGAGCCGCTGGGCTTCCAACCTGTACAAGGGTCATAAATTAATAAAATAAATATTTAAAAAAAAAAAAATTAATGAATTCAAAAAATCAGTTGGAATATTTTAAGTTTTTTACCTGTTGCGCCTTTTGGTGTGTATTTTTTCAAATACAATCCAGTTGCGCTCGCATCCTTAAGCGCTACATGTTTGAATGAGTATTCTAATGGCAAGTTTTTGGAGTTTTGGTAATCTGCCACCGTAGCTCCTCCACCATGCATCTACAAGTTACAAGTTACACCAAATAAGATAAACTTATAAAGTTACAAACATAAGAAAAATTTTAAAATAATGAAAATCTTACCTGCCATTTTAGTATTCCTATCCTGGACAGCCATGTCGAAGCTCAAGGTGCCACCTGCCATTCTGTATACCTCCATCTCTTTGGATATCTCTGCACGTTCTGATGGATTTGGCATCATCTTCTGAACACAAGTGAAAAAGCCATCCATGACCTCAGCATCAAATAGGAAACCACATGAATAAGCAAATGCAGGGTTCAGGAAGACCCCTGCAACATGAATGGGACGATGGAGTTTGTTGTTCCATTGATCATCAATCACTTCCCATAAAAGAAGTTGTCTCTAAAACCCCTCATCACCCTTATCATCATAATAGCTGCAAACAACTTCTTTGGCCCTATCCATGGCCTCATACAAGTAGCCCATTACGGGCTTGTCTCCATCCACCAATCTAAGAACCTTTACCAAAGGTTCAGTAATGCTGCACACCTCTTCCACTCCAGCCCAAAAACTTTCCTGATATGACACCAACCTGCAGATGGCCTCTCCCTCTGATTTGCGGCTGATAGTCAAAGCATGCCACTCATCTGAAAGAAACATTCTCTTCAAATCCCACTTAGAATTCAAGAGAGATTGAAGAGATATGAAACTAGTGGCAAATCGTGTAATAGTAGGCCGCACCAACTCCTTCTTGTTGGTGAATGTCCTCATCAAATGAAGCACAGATGCATGATTATATATAAATTTTGTGATTCTCTTTGATGATTCTACAATCTCTTTGACAAAATCAATCTTTCCGATGTCCTCCAACATCAAATCAAGGCAATGTGCAGCACAAGGTGTCCAAAATATGCTCGGATACCTCTCCATAAGCATCTTTCCAGTAGAAACATAGTTTGCAGCGTTGTCCGTTATGATTTGGACAACATTTTGGGGCCCAACCTCCAGAATTAACACATCTAATAAGTCACATAATAATCTTGCATCTTTGACATGTGCAGATGCATCAACAGATTTCATAAACATTTTCCCCTTGGGACAACTGACCAAGAAGTTAATAAGGGTCCTACCCCTTTGATCAGTCCAACCATCTGACATCGCAGTGCATCCTGTGACTTCCCATGATGCCCTTAACTCTTCCAATCTCTTGGTGTAGTCAGCTTTCTCATTTTGTAGAATGCACCCTCTAAGGTCATTATATGAAGGGGCTTTGTATCCTGGGCCAACAACAACGATAGTATCAATCGTAGCCTGATAAAATGGATTGTTCCTGGCAACATTGAAAGGAATATCACTCCAAAGAAACAATTTGCCCAACAACTTATCAACTTCTTCTTTCTCCTTTTTTTTAATAAGGGAGGAGATAGATGGTTATGCCCCGTGAGTGGTTCTAGAAGCAAAAAATGAGGAGGCAGCTACGGGGCTGCCTGTAGAAGAGGCTGATGCTGAAGAGCCACTACCACTCTCACGGTCAACTCTAAACCCTGATATTTGACTCTTCAGAGCTGCTTTGCTGAGTTTAGTGGTTTCTATTTCTCCCAATGAGTTCATGGCTCTTCTGATTATTTCTAGATTGGTGTTTGTGCAAGGGCCTACTTCATGCCTAGGAATTTGTGTCAGGTGGTATTTCAACCTGTATACCCCCCTTGTCATGTGATGACCACATAATTTGCAAGTCAAGTTTGATCAGTCAAACCCCTGATCAGGTTCACCAAATTCCCATAAAGAATCTAATTTCATTGGCATGTTGGAAACTTTGAACTTTGAACGTTGAAATTTGAACCTAGGGCACAAGAAAAATAGCAAGTTAAAAAATAAAATAAAATAAATTACAATTTTACATACAACATTTTGATTTTTTTCACAAAAAAAAACCCTCAACTCAATGCAAAAATAATGGGAAAAAATACATGTTGAAACACAAGCAAAAATAATGGAAAGAAACTAAGAGCACAAGAAGAAATATAAAAAACAAAATTTGACAAACAATTTTTTGCATTTTTGACCAAAATAAACCCTCTCCTCTCAATAAAAAATAAAAAAAAATAACACAACCAAATGCAATCACAAATGATGAAAAATACATGGGTAATAGAAACCCATGGAAGAACAAGAAAAAAACAAAAAAAATGGTCAAATTTGATGCCCATACCTGGAAAAAAACGTTTTGCCGGAGACACTTGGTCCAAATTCGATTTTTGTTCGCTTGGCTTGCAAGAAATTCTTCACTTTTGTCCAATCTTGGGCTTGTAAATCACGTATCTCCCTCCTTGGCTCTCCTCCTTCACTCCTTAGCTCTCATAACCAAACCTGTCTATGTGAAAATGAAAAAAAAAAACATCAAAATCGCATTTTAACGCTGCTGTTTTAGCATGCCACGATTTTTTCGTATCGAATCGTGATTTTTTGCCGATCAGAGATTTTTTCAAAAAATCGGGAAAACATCGCCGATAAAATCGTTGGCCGGAAAAAATCGCGATTTTTTGAAAACATCGCGATTAAATCGCGATTTTTTGAAAACATCGCGATTAAATCGCGATGTTTTCTTCTTTTCCCACTACTGTCTTAAGGCTCCCGTAGCACAGATGTGATCCAAGAGTTGGGATATTCAAGGATCCTGCCACCACTTTGTAGCTACTCTATAGATCCATGTCGCCCCACTTTCGTGGTTCACGAGCACTCATGGCTACTTCATCTTCAGACCCATCGTCTGGCACAGCAGCCTTGGCAGTAGAAGCTTCCTTGTCCTTCTTCTTCTTAGAACAATTGCTAGCAAAATGTCCTAGTTCGCCGCACTGGAAACCCTTGATCTTGGATAGATCACGCTTCTTCTTCCCTTGCTGCCTCTTTGATGCCAAGGCTGCATCTTCTTCCTCTTCCTTCTTCACTTTACTTGATCCCATGTTGTACTGTCTCTTGGTGAATCGACATAGTTCTTCTTGACGGAGGATCGCCCACATACTGTCCCAGTTGGGAAGGTCCGCTCTGCCCAAGATACTTTGGACAAAATTTTCCCAGTCCTCTGTGACTGCATTGAGTGCAGTCCTCACCATCACATCATCCTCCACCTTTGCTCCCACGGCAGACAACTGATCTCTGATCGCCTGTAATCTTAAAAGGAAGGGCTCGATTTCTTCTCCCTTGGCCATCATGAATAACCGCATTTGGTTCTCCAGAAGCATTCTCCTTTGGACAAATCTTCCCTCATATAGGGCAGTTAAGGCTTTCCATATCTCATGAGCCGTTTTCTTGTCGGCTATGTGTGGAATTATATGATCCTTAACCCCATCCATTATGAAGTGTTTGGCATGTTCCGCGGCTTCCTCATGCTTCGCTAGGAGAACAACATCGGTTGGCATGGCCAGAACTTTTTCTGCATGGTCCCTCAGACCATATGCCCCATGACTACCAGGATTCTAGCCTTCTAGACTGCAAAGTTGGAAAGACCGTCCAACCTATCCTGATTACGTAGTCCGTGAGGTGCCATCTACTCAAAAAATTTGTCGGAACTCCTCCTCTCTATGCTAGAGACTTGGATCTAGGATCCTTGGTAAAACAGGCACCCTCTGCTCCCTCTGACAACTAACTTCCTCTCTTGGAAATTTGCCAAATCAAAAACGAATCATCTCTCTTCGATCCTCTGATCGATCTACAGATTTATTTGGCTAGAAACCATCTGAGAAGTTGATTTTTCCTCCCGCTCATTGTCAACTAGTGCTTATGTCAATTTCTGCAACTTCAGAAATTTAACCCCACCGGCAACTACTGAAGTTCTGCAGCATTGCTTCCAGCACTCTGAATCAACAACGGCTTCAGAATTACGTCACCCTTATTGGCCTCTGCGTGAGCAGACAGTCCCAGCGATGTCTTTGTGTTGCCTCTGCGCAGTAAGTACATGGGCTTGCGTGGAGACTGCGTCACTCTGACCTCTGTGTGGCTCTGCTCCCTCTGCTGCTACGTTGTCTCTTCTGGTCCGATTTTCTGCGGCTACTACTGCTTTCTGCAGCAAGGGGGATTCTTCAGTCCTCTGCTGGTGATACTGCTAGATCTGAAATCGCTCTGATACCATGTGAAAATTTCTAAATATTACTTTATGCAGAAAACCTACTATTAGATCTGGTTATACTTCTCCTACTTAATCAAGTTATTAATGCTGAAAATTCATATTAACATCAAAGTAAACACATAACAGTTCTTCAACGATTCAGATCTAAGAAAAAGTACATGCACACAGACAAAGTGACACACGAGATTTTCTAGAAAACTGTCCTCGAAAAAACCCAATGCGGGAAAACCGGTCTTCTGGCTGCTGGAGGGTTTACGTTATTAAGTAGTTTCTGAATATAGCAAATCTAGGCACCTTACTGGTTAACCCGACAAAGAAAAATAGATCTACAACAATATCTGTTGTTCTAGAGACTGAAAACTTGACTGATCCACACCCTTAAACGAGATTTACAGAACTCAGCCACTTTCTGCATCTAGAAACCCCGGAGCTGCTCTTGAAGTGTAATATCCCCAAAGGGGAAATAACCAGTAATACACAGAAATATGCCAGACAGATATAGAAAATACAATACTGAACCAGATCATGGAACAAATACACACGGGAGTGCAGACAGGCATTTTATTAAATACGAAAGTACATAGAGAGGGAGTACAAGAAAAATCGGGAATGGAATGCACCTATCCTTGCTCGGCAAGTGGAGCCCTCTCTCGGACAAATAATGGCTACAACAATGACGGCGTCCCTGGGCGGGCTGGCCCTAAAGCGAAACTCACACGGATGCTGGAAAGCAGTGTCAAGCCCTTCTATACAAGCACATCTCGGATCGGCGTCCTACTTGAGTGGATCTTGCCTCATGTGGCCAGTCAAGGATCTGAAGCCTCAAAGCAGTCTGCCTCCTATCCCTCTACGATTTGCGTCCTCTGAATCATGCTCACTATTATGAGGATCTATCTTTGGATACGTATATCTCTTCGGATACGCAACTTTGCAGGCGGATCGAGTATTTATCTCTTGAGATCTAGAGTGATACGCAATATCTTCTCGGATCTACAATCTCTGTTTGGATCTAGTCTTGCTCTGTCGAGATACGCACCTACGGGAACGAATCTGAAATATACTCGAATCTACAATCTCCAAAAGTGGATCATCAATGTGCCTTCGGATACCGTCCTCCTCTTCTCTTTGCCGATGTGCCTCACTCCAAAACGTCTGCGTCCTTCTCCTCCACAGGCGGGGGGTTTCTCTGCCTTTCAGATAGGGTGCGTCCCTCCTCTCAAGGGCGATCGGCGTCCTCTCTTCTCTGAAGCAGGCGTCCCTCTTCTCCAGGCTAGCGACCACAGAGGCTTCTTCCTCTCCAAATGTTTGCACCGAGAAGCTGCTGCTGCACTGCGGCCCGAAAGGTGTACTCGAACATAACCTTACTAGGCGGAGCACTAGTCCTGACTAAGGGTGAAACCGAAATAACCTTACCATGGCGAGCCCTCGAAGTCCCAGAAGTGGGTGAGATCTCCAGAGCCAGGAGACACTCGGTTGCACTAAGCAGTCTTTGGGACCGACTAAACAACGAGACGTCTTTGAAACGTGACCAGTCTAGCTCTCAATAATAATATCAAATCATGAATGTCCAAATGAGGTGAGAACCCCTCCTTTTATAATGCCAAACTCCTCAGAAACTTAAACTGCGTCCTTACTCTCCTTTGACTGTGATTAACCGGTCGGCTTTGATGCCTCCCCATCATACTCATGTGGACCCCAGGCCCCCTCTCTAAGTTATAACGTCGATCAACAGGAAAGAACCACACATTTATAAAGTGGGGGTGACCCCTCTTATTTCTCCTTTATTTATTATTTCTAGCTAAAGCGTAGAAATAAAGCAAAAATGAAATATTCCAATTAGCAAAGCTAATTGGGAATATCTGATCTCCAGCAAAACGTTGCTTGTCACTCCAAGCAATAGAAATAAATGAGATCTTTGTAAAATGCATAATCTCCAGTGGCATCCTCATCCCAGTAAAGTATGATGTGATACTTGAAATGGCTTGCTCTCACAGTGATGCTCCCATAATCTTTGCAAAATGTGCACGGGTCCCAAGCCTCTCACTCTGCACGTCACCATGATATGAAGGGATATCTCAATGCGGGATCCCAAAGCTTGGCCTCTCATGGTACCCGGCCAATCAATGGTCACTCCGGATCCCATCCATACTGGCCAATAATCGCACAAGTCAGTGACTCAGCTCACGCCTCGGCTGACTAAAGACCATGGCCGTCGCCTTTCTGCATCTATATTTGTGTAAGTGGCCCATCAGCTGAACCAACTCGTCACCTCTCCAATCAAGGCATGGTGTCGAAAATATAATGAGGAATATCTCCCTCTGTGGATCCTCCATCTCCAAGCAATCACCCGAGACAAAATGAGCCACCTCCCAGCAGAGGCAGCTCGAAAATCTCCTTCCACCTCGAAATACGCGTGAAGGTGGGGGTGAAAATATATGAACTTGGCAAGCATCATAGCTTACCCCATGTTTGTCCTTCTCTCCACTCATGACAAGCGTAGAGTCTATCTTGATCTGAAATTTGCAAAATTATTGCCACTCCAATGGCAAAGTGAAAAACCATCCACCATAGAGGTGCCTCTTTAATGATGAAGAACAAAGTGGCCCCAGACAAACCATCCATGAAGAATATGACATGGTCATCATGGATCACCCTAATGGACCTGGCTGACAGTTCTACATGAGGATACATAATGCAAACAATCTCTCACAAGGATACAACGTAGTCTCATCCCACTGCGACTTGAGAAAGAATTACATGGCAACAGTAATACAGATTCATCACATCTACTAATGGATAGTAAATGAGTGAATATGACAACAACATAAGGCCAAACACTTGCCCATAGGCGTATAATATGGATGTATATCAATCTCATGGCCCACCTCAAAAGAGAACACATATGTAGTAGTGGTGGCCATGCCTCCTCCCATGCTCACATTAGAACATGTAGTGCGAGAAAATATAAAGACACATCCAGCTCATGTGTTCCCTCATATCGAAGCCTCCCATATAAATACGATCTATATCGGCAAATGGAAATTATGATCGGCAACAAAATGAAGGAAGCTATTTGAAGGTTACATGTGATGAAAAGAGGTACCCACTTGTTTGCCCCAACAAGTACGGCGCGGTTTACAAGTTGTTGCTTGATAAGAGTACAAGGTAAAATGTTCATGTTAAACATGCATGTCTTCATATAATAATAGTCTTGCAAATGAACATGCATGAGGTGATAAAACACTTTCCCAAAGCCACAAAAGATATGAGTTTGCCTCCATCATGTAGATTGGCCCAATAAAACTCACGGAGCAACATGACAGCAAGCTGCCCCTTGTGAGCGATACCTTTTGCATAGGAATGGCAAGAGTGTGCAAATCAATGAATGTATAGGCAAACTCCTCACCATATCTTTGGAAGTAAGATGGTACATGGATCCATAAATGAGTCCTCCATATTGCATCATGAAGAAGAATGAACCATGTGCTACGGGGGGAAGATAATCTCCTTATGCTTGGAAATCCTGGTTAAAGAAGAATATGCCATAGTGATAAATACTCTATCATCATTACCTCCTCTTTGTTCATCAAGTGCAACAAATATGAAGTGATCCTGGGACCTATGGGTTATAGATCTACCATATCTGCGTTGCGCACACTTCATCCATAATGTCACGATCCAGAGTGACCTTTTGTGAGCTCATGCAAATAAGCTCACAGTCAATACAAGACTGTTCTTTGACATGCTCCTTGTCAAGGCTTCTCAAATAATGCTACAACAAGTGCGAATACTTCCCAAGATGGAAGTGCTTCCAAGCCATCCTCGAGATCGAAAGAGATAGTGCCATCCTCTTCCTCCATCATACAACTCATGTGATGAAGACCACGATGAATGATAGGAGTAACACATCAACACCATGCATCCATACTCTACGAGCGCACCGATGATGCAAGTATCCATACATCTTTTCCCCATCCTCCTACTCTTAAGAAGAGTGTTTGCAGTGATGGCCAAACTCTTTCAAGAGTAACAGCGCGGCAAACCTCCTCGCGCCTTGTCATAGATCTGCCATTAGCCCCCTAGCTCCTTGCTCATCCAGCCGCGTCCACTCAATCACTTGTGGATGCCTTCTTCTTCTCCTCATCACAGTATTCCCCCCATGAGGTTACCATCCTCCCAAATCAAAGTTTGAATTTGCACTCCATGGGATCTTGAAATATAAACTTCTCAAGGATCGTGAGACCCTATCGAGAATCAAATAGGTGGTAGGCAAAAACCTCCCATCATGATGTGTATGGCTCAAGGGATGTCCAACCTGAAGCATGAGAGATGTTATCCATCAGAAGATGTCCTCCATCTTCTATCTTTGCTCTTGTGAGAAGGAACCAAAATCAATTGTTCCATGGCAGCTCCTGAGTACCAACTCAAAATCTCTCCATCCAATCTCGGCTTATATGGATGCGGCCTGCATGCAACTGCGGTTGTCTCATACGCTATCCAAGTCAACATATGAGATACGACTAGGTGGCTCTTTCCTCTCTCTCTCTCAACGGGAAGAGATGACTCATGACACGCGGTCCAATCCATGCATACACGAAGGGGATGATCTGCTCGCTCCAATGTGCCCTCTTGGTTGCACCGCGGGGTCAGTTTGTTCCCAATGCTTGACCAACTTGAGCTGCCCAGACTTGGCACAATTCACTCTCATACCCTCCCGGCTCCTGGTCACCTCCCAACAAAGGGTCTCCCATCTTGTGTGACCTTCTTTCTCAAAACTCGAAGGTGCAGTACGAAGCGGGTGATGCTGGCATGCTGCGACTGTCATCGATACCTCGTACCTGCTATTACCTCATCGAAGGTGGATACATCTCGACACCTCACCCATACATTTGTGTCTTGCTTTACCACTAGAAGACTCGGACAGTAAACTCCCGATCATCACCTCGGTGGATGGCTCTCACAGGTGAGCTCTACCTCCCACTATGATATCAGCTAAGCCATAGTTAAGGGAATCTCTGATGATGGTGAGTCTTTGTGTCACACTAGGTGTAACCTCGAGGCTCCACTCCCGCGATCTTGTGTGTCCTCTTCCTCCAAGTGTGAAATTAACCATTTTAATGGTTTCCCTCTCCGTCTTTTCGATCAGTACAGGAAAGTGCTCAGGCCCCATCCTTTATACTTGTGTAAGCCCCTATCATATGGTCTGCCTTGCTCCCCTCTGCGAAAGTTGTAGAGGTCTACTATCACATTTGGCCCCGAACATAATCTCTACTCGCGGTGCGTGGTAGTCTCTACCATGATCTTGGGGTGCCCACCTGGTGTTGATCATGGAGTCTAATGCCATGCGAGTCTCAGGATATATCTCTCGAAGGGGAAAGCATCCATGAACCCACAGTAAATGATCACTGCAGAATGTCGGCCATCGAAGCCAGGATCTACCTCTCATTGTCTTGTTATTCTGTGTCCTCACAGCGAGAATGTGGGCATAGTGGGACGTGTGGGTGTGCACGAATCCATATGCCAGGGGCATCATGCGACGATGCGAAAACCCTGGGGAGTTCTCTCACGGCCCGGCCTCTATGGTGAGAGCCTCTGTGATGCCTCCTGGATGTGACGGAGGGTACATCAGTTTCACATCTACGTCTTCCATCGGGTCCCAGCTTGCTGCGGGTCCCTCCACCGGGCTCCTCGAAGCCTTGCGAGCTGGCTGAAAACCATCTGCATTTGCTTAACTCGACCTCGGTTACCCATTGAAAACTATCGAGAAGATTCCGGGGAATTTGGGGAAGGTGATCCTTGTCCAAAACCCGGAAAAACTTCGAGCGTTTTTCTAATTCCCGAACTTCAAAATTTGACCTTTTTATTTTGGCCTTTTTCCCAGCTGCGTTTACGGTATTGCAAGCCTTTATTGCTCTTGTATGATATCTCTTCGATGTCATAGACCACAGCGCGAACGAGTATGCTACGATACCCTTTGTAATATCCCCAAAGGGGAAATAACCCGATAATACGAAATATACCGACGGATATAGAAAATACAATGCGAACCGAGATCATGGAACAAATACACACGGAGTGCAAGGAAAAGCGAGCCATTTTATTAATACGAAAGTACATAGAGAGAGATGCAGAGAAAAATCGGGAATGAATGCACTATCCTTGCTGCAGGCAAGTGGAGGCCCTCTCGGACAAATAGCCTTCTAACAATGGCCAGCGTCTACGTGGGCCCGAAGAAAGCTGCTACGAAAGGCGAAGCTCTGGATCTTTGGAAACGTCAAGCCCCTTAACCTGGCTTGCTCCTCGAGATCGGCGTCCTACTTGGTGGATCTGCCTCCTGTGCTTAAATCTTGGATCGAAGCCTCCAAACCGAGATCTCTGCGTCCTATCCCCTCTGATCTGCGTCCTCCTAGATACGTATCTGCTACCAACCCTTCGAATCTATCTTTGGATCGACTATATCTCTTCGAGATACGCAACACATAGGGTGTTTGGATGCGATGTTATCTCTTCGAATCTAGAGCTAGATACGCAATATCTTCTCGGATCTCTACCACAATCTCCCAAAGTTTGGATCTAGTCTTTATGCCTTCGAGATTTGCACCCTACGAGAACCCGGATCTGAGCTATCTGCTCGGATCTAATCTCGAAGGCGGATCTATCGATGTGCCTTGAGATCTGCGTCCTCCTCTTCTGTTGCCACGGTGTCCTCACTCCAAGAGGCCCCGTCTGCGTCCTTCCTCCTCCTGGAGCAGGCGTTTTCTGCTCGAGATACGGGCTGCGTCCTCTCCCTGGAGCAGCGTCCTCACTCTCGAGGCTGATCGGCGTCTCTCTTCTCCTGGAAAGCAGCGTCCCTCTTCCTCGGAGCTGCGGCCAGAGAGGGCTTCTTCCTCTCCAAGTACGCACCGAAGCTGGCACGCTGCCTTTCTTTGGCCCGAAAGGTGTACTCGAGTATAACCTTACTAGGGCGAGGCACTCGAAGTCCCACGAAGCTAAGGGTGGAAACCGAAATAACCTTACCGGGCGGGCACTTTCGAAGTCCCCAGAGGCTAAGGGTGAGATCTCCGTGGAGACACTCGGTTGCACTACTTGATCTTTGCGACCAGGCCAAACAGCCGTGTCTTTGACCAGACAGAGATTTAGCTCTCGATAATATCAAATCATGAATGTCAAATGAGGTGAGAACCCTCTTTTATAATGCGGAAGACTCCCTCCAAAGAAACTGCTTGCGTCCTTACTCTCCTTTGGCCTGCTTGATTAACCAGGTCGACTGATGCCTCCCCATCATACTCATGTGGACCCCCAAGGCCCCCTCTCTAAGTTATAACGTCAATCAACTAGGGAAAAAAATACTTTATTTATAAAGTGAGGTGACAGAAGCAGGTGACCCCTCTTATTTCTCACTTTATTTATTATTTCTAGCTAAAAGCGGCAAAATAAAGCAAAAATGAAATATTCCAATTGTAAAGCTAATTAGAATATTACATGAACTACTGCGTCAGCCTTGCTAGCCTGGGCGTTGGCTTGGAGAGGGCTGCGCAACCCTAGGCGGGGACGCGGACCCTCTGGCCTTACCTGGATGGCCTCTACGTAACCCTGGGGGCCTCATTGGCCTGTCGTTGCCCGCTACGGAAGGCTTGCGTAGCGTGAAGCTCTTTGTCAGCAACGCGACTCTTTGCTGTTGCCCACAGCTACTCTTGTGTTGCTCCTGGTTTCTTCCTCTTTGCCACTTACTAACTCTTGGCTACGGGATCAGACCATCCCCTTAGCCAATACTACCCCTCATTTGCAACTAAACACTTCTAAAAATTCTTAACAAACCTGCCCTATAATTCCACCTTAGTCTCGGTGCTGCGCACTCAGGTGTGTGTGTTCTCCAACTAACCCTAAGCATTTCTTTATCGGCATGCACCAACACATTATCTAATCGCGAGGTCATCATTTGCTAAACTTGAAATTTCATGTAATACACCGAGTTTTAAGCTCACACGACTTTGTGGCTTCATTCGATGCTTGAGCATCAACTTCCCATGTTGGTCTTCACTCTTCAAACATCAGGTAAGACTCTCCATTGGTCTCCTATCGGCATCACCATCAATTTCATCAACACTACATCCAAATGTAGCTCCTCCACTACGTTTCTTTTGGCTATCTCCATGAGCCAACTCTTCAACTAATCTCATGGAAGTTTGTTTGTTGTCCTTTCCAAGCTCTCAATCCTGGTCACATCTACACACAACGAAACATGTTTTCCTTCCACGGCCTTCTTTGGCAATTCATAGTTCTCTACTTGACATGGATATGAGAGCTCTCCTTGAATTTTCTTCTCATCTCTACAACTTCTTTGAGATGACATTCTTGTCATTGTTCCATAGAACAATCGCTTGCTCTGCCCATGAAGCCCTCTCATGACTATTCTCGATTGTATGCCTTAGTGTGCTCCTCCTTGAGGTACTTCTATGTGCCCTTCTTCATGACCATCCTCATAAGCTAGTCTTCTTCTTTTCTTAATTGTATGAGATAGTAAGGTCTCCTCTACCTTTATGAAGAACTCTTGGTTGTCTTCTCTTTCTTGATTTCCTTTGGCCTCCCTTGGATTAGCCTGATTGCGAGACGAGCTTTTCTTGTTAGCTCCTCCTCCACCATATTTACATTGATTCGGTTCACATATCTCTGAAACATGTGGTCCCCTTTCTTTTCCTAATTTCCATAGTCTTTAACCCATGACAAAACTTCTTTAAAAAATATCACATAACATATTTAGTGAAGAAGACACAACGAATCAAATATACCTCTGAGTGTACTCTTCCTCTCGCATACTTGAAGAGTTTTAGACTAAGCTCCCTTATGGCTTTCTTCCATGTTGTCTTCATGAGCTAACTCTGCATCCCCTTCCTACGTGACGAGTTGTGAAAATTCAAAATTCCACAAATTGGGATCCTATTGCAACAAGCGATTAAGTTTATTCTGTTGTTAAATAATCGAACAAATTATTTACGTGATTTCTACGGTAAATATTGAAACCTTAACATTCTAGCCTTCACAAATAAAAAATATTGCGGAAAGAAAATAGATGCGCACACACACAAATAACACTATTATTTTGGCCTAAGTCCCTATAAAAACCCAATGCAAGAAAATAGATGCGGCGGGGTTTTATATATTGTACGGTAGTAAATACGAGTACAAATCTATGGTTGCTCAAATCTAGCAAACCATACGAGAGAAATTACTTGAGTGAAAAGTCTAGTGAGAAAAATCTCACTCCCACTAGTGATCCAACCTTTGACTTTGGCTCAAGATGAGGCATCTGCTGCATTTGCGCGATCCAGCTGCGTCGGATGTAGGCTGCGTCCCATGACTAGGAACAACTTTCCCTCACCATGCTTGATCAAATGTTGGTGGAAAGCCCCGGACTCTCCCTCAAACCCCCGGCATTGAATCAACTCGGCTTCCAGGCAAAATGTGGATCTCCTACGAGCACTACCACTGCCTCTGTGGCCTTTGCGCGCCTCTCTATGGCACTCACGCCTCTCTATTATGCCTCTTGGATCGGAAAATCTTCCTCGACCTTACTATCTTTGCCCCTCTCTCACTTGCAACGAGCTCACTAGCTCTCTCTCGAGCAACTCGGTGCTGCTACTCGGAAATCGATCTCTAGTGAATTCAATCTGAAGTGTGTTCTCGGAACCCCATCAAGTTTCTTCATATAATCTCTCGTTGAAACATCAACGACCACGGTCAAGCTGTCGATGGCTAAGATTAAATAGAACTCGATCCATGTCTTTTGTAGAAGATTCACATCGGCTTAATTAATATCCTTTAATTAGTAATATTTCTAAGTTTAGACTTGGGAAATATTTAAAAATTGATTAATTATTTTAATTAAGTAGTCTGCAAATGGAATTTCCGAAATGATTTTGGGTTTCGAGGAATGCATGTCCCCTAACCTCTCTGCCAAATCTTGACCTTAGAACACATCAGATGCTACAAAAACTAACCTCCCTCTTAGCAAGGAAAGTATCTGAATGCGCAAGCGCAATACACGCCTCTGCACCATCTCTTATACGATTAGCGATGTACGCTGCTTGCTACGCAACTACGATATGCACTACATTTGTTAGCCAAACCACATTGAACTCACGCCAACTACTACATCTGCACTACAACTTTTGTTGTTGCTACTAGCGACACCTACCACTATCTTTCATCTTGTTGTTGTTGCAAGTGACTGTCCATCAACTTGAACCAAGCGTGGTCGGCGTGATGCATTTATCACCAGAGTCCTAAAAGCGCTCCTAGTCTTTCGTTGTCCTTGAAGCCTCTATGTTCTTTGTGACTACTGCCTTGTACCAAGCTGCACTACTACCAACTCTACTCTATGCTGAGTCTCTAGCGCTGCACCCCATGTGCATCATCACTTTGGCACTGGCTACACCAGCGCCCTTGGTCCATCTTGCTACTGCGCTGGACTCCTAAAATTGGCAAGGTATTGATCCAAGAGGTGGACTCCTCGAGGATCCTTCCCATTTGTAGCTCTTTGGGGCTCCCCTTCTGCATCCTTGTACACCTCGGCTTCTCCTCCAAATACATCTTTTGTTACTTGGAAGATCCCTAGTACACCATGGCAAGAGCATCCCACATCTGCGCGGTGTCCTTGCGGTATGCGTGACACCACATGATCTCGAAGTCCATGAGAATCAACCTCTTTACCTTCACCATATCCTTTTTGTAGGCCTTCGGTGATACGAGTCCATGGGTACAACCACCACGTTAGTGATATAGGTCTTGAGATCATGTTCATCTAGAAAGCTGAAATCTGTCCCTTCCATATCACATGGTTAGATGGGAACCATCCAGCGGTCCGATATCTCTCAACCCTGTGATGCCATCTGCGCAAAAATGTCGAACTATTCCTCTTCTTCCTTGCGTAGCCTCTTGCCAGACTCTCGCACTCCTGTGGACGGGAAATCTTCCCACAACTACTGGCGCTCTGCTGATGAGAATTTGAATTTATGGGATAGAGCTTCCTTGAGGAAAGAATTCCCTCGGTGTGTGCTCTTCTTTCCTTCGACACTATTCTGCTCTGTAAGCTTGTTGTAGAATAAGCGCCTCCCGAGTGAAGATCTGCTCTACGTAAGAAACGTTGTTGCTCCCTCTCCCTCACGACAATATTTGATTTGGAAATTTTATTCTTTGTCGACTCACTCGAAGAAATACTTTTTCCTCAAAAATGCCCTCCTTGCTAAAGAACTATGCGGCTTCTAGGGTTTTGACATTGCTCACGCAATGCTGAAGATCCTCTTTACGTGTCTACAATTGAGTTCTTCTGCTTCTCTGGCGCTACGATACATTGTGAAAATTCTTCCACAAATTGGAATCAGAAATTGCAACAACTAATTAAGTTATTCTATTTTTTAAATAATTGAACAAATTATTTACTTTGTTCTACGGTAAATATAGAAACTAATACAACTGCCGGCCTTCACAAATAAAATATCTTGTGGAAGAAAATAGCATTGGAAAGATAGACGCACACTCACAAATAACACTATTATTTTTGGACAAAGTCCCCAAAAAAACCCGATGCGAAAAACGGGTGCGGCAAGCTGGGGTTACATATATTATGCGGTAGTATATCTGATACAAATCTATGGTTTCTCAAATATAGCAAACCATACAAAGAAATAATTGGCAAAAGTCTAGTGAAAAAATCCACTCCCAGCGATCCGGCCCGACCTTGGCTCAAGATGGCCTTTCTGCGCAATCAGCTGCGTCAACCTACGCGATATTGCATCCCCACGGTAGGAACAACTTTCCCTCTCGCTAACTAATCGGTTGATACAAGATTGGAGTCTCATGGCCACCTGGACTCTCCCTCAGACCCGGCACTAAATCAACTACGCTTCCCAACAAAAATGTGGATCTCCTACGAAGCATTACGCACCTCTCATTCTTTCACCTGAGGATACGGAAAATCTTCCTCAGCCCTTACTATCTCTACCCCTCTCTCAGCACCTTTCGCTCACTAGCTCTCTCTCTCCAACAACTCGGCGTTGCTACGCGGGAAATACGATATGCCGGTGAATTCGATCTCTACAAGTGTGTTCTCCAAGCCCCATCGAGTTTCTTCTTATAATATCTCGTTGAGACATAAACGTACGATTAAAACTTAATCGATGGCTAAATTAACTAGAACTACGATCTGTCTTTTTTTGGAAGATTCACCTCGACTTAATTAATACCCTTTAATTAATCATATTTCCTAAGCTTAGACTTAAGGAAATATTTAAAAATGATTAATTATTTTAATTAAGTCATCTCTAGATGGAATTTCTAGAAACTATTTACGGGTTTTGGAGAATGCATGTCCTAACCTCTCTGTCGGAATCTCGATCTTTAGAACACATTCGATGCTACAAAAACTAACAACGTTCCTTGAGGCGCGATTTGAAACAATTTTCTCCCTCTTCTCTTCATCAACGTAATTTAGCTTTTTCTTGAGGTTCACATAGTCCATAACCCGACAATTTTTCAACATCATGACACTTGGTACACCTGGGAATTCAAACTCATGCAAACGAGATAGCTAGAAATATATTTATTTCTTCCTCCTGATACGATCTTATCGACATTATTTCCTTTTCTTTGAGCTAAGCACATCATCATTTCATCACCAACATCATCCTCTCCTAGGATTGATCCTTGCTTTCCTGGTTCACAAAAAGTGAACAATCTCTCCTTCACACTTAGTCCTTCTAAGTTCCTTCACCTTGATGAAGCATCTAAGCTATGCTTCAGCTTCTTTTTCAACAAAGGCCATTTCACAACCACTATTTCCCTTAACACCCAACCTTCTACGTGACTTCTTCCCTCTTGTCTAGCGTTGCAACATTATGTTGACTCTCTCTTTAAATCAACAATTTCATGGTCAAATTCCTAGACTCATTCTTCTCCCTATGTCATCTTCCTTCGCAATATTCTCTCCTTCAGTGGCTTTCACTTAGACCTTCTTTGCCCGGCAATGGTCATCTTCTCTCTCTACGTGACCTTCAACTTGCTCATTGTGTTGCCAATCAACCTTCACGGGACACCTCCCGAGCACTTCCTCCAAGACTTGGTTTTTGGTATCACAGTTCTCCTTCTACGGGACTTTTCACGAGCTTCCTTGCTCTACGGGTTGTTGCTCCTCTAATCACCTCCATGGTAATTCTAACCACGATCGCAATTGTGGAACTTTCTTGACAACTTCTACCCAACCACGGTTGGAAGTTGATATCTCTCCTTTCAACCTCGGTGAAATGTCACTTTCCTTATGCAACTTCTGTTGCGGGTCCTTTTACCACGATATTATGCATTTTTAATGCAACCTACTACAACTCCAATGACTTGTAATTTGTTAAGGTCCTTCCTCTTTTGAGATCTCGGTATACTTAGATTTCTTCACACTCACACCCAATTTGTTAGGGTTTCTTCCTCCTTTCCTTCCATATTTCTTCCTTGTTGGAATCTTTTCCTACGTGCTATGTTCAGCCAGCTTGAACCCTCTCCTTTTCCATCTTTTCATCACTTGTCTTGTTTACCCAAAACTTCCTCGGTCTCTTCCCGAGCAACTTCCTTTGTTCTTTCTCCTTTTTTCTTTTGTCTGTACCACTCCTCTATTTAGCTGCTGCTCCTAGGAGTTGTATCCTTCGACTCTTTGTACAACTTTCGCCTCTCCATGAACAATCTTCTTCTTTCTTATATTGTCTTAATGGTCATACGCATTCTAATCCGGATGTCTTGGAATTTACATTCTCACTCTTTTGAACACTCCTTGGTCACAAAATTTCTCTAACACACATTTATCGGTTTTCTTACGAGAATATCATTGTTGGTTTGATACCACAAATGACACACTCCCCTTCTTGGAGTCTGCTTAATTAACCAAGGGTTTGTCCCTCTATTTCTAATGAGAATGTGCCTTAGTGCGTTGCGGGACTTTCTTTGGACACTCTACCCACGTAGGCCTTGTTAGATAATGCACTTGGCGGTGTTAAGTTTGAGCACGAGAGGTTTTGCGCGTATCTTTCTTTTTAGCTACTCACAACTTGGTTTGAATTTCTCTTTTTGCAATTCCTTATGCTTAATTTCTTTATGAGTTCATTTATGCTTGCGAGCCCCCTAAGTGTATAAATTAGTTGTTCGACAAAAAACCAACACATTCACGAGTCATCTATGCTTTCAATACAAGCAATCAATCTCGATTCATATATAAACAAATTAATTATACCTATAACTAAATGCTCTTCCCCTACGATCATCTCAAGTTCTCTTACGGTTGAGTGTAAAATGAAAATTGATCCTCAAACAAAGCATCAGTGATCCTTGCATATGATGATGGTTTGTTGTGTTATTTATTCTAGGCGACGCCCTTTACTTCGAGATTCAATTCCATATTGGAACTTGATTTGCGAGAGCATATATAAAATAACCCCTTTGCCCACATCACCTTCGGTACACTTTCATGTTAGTCAGAAGCTTGTCATTGATGTCAATATGGCATTGTTGGAGATGACAAATATTATTGATAACCCTTTCATGATAATTCCCTCCTCATGTGATGCATGAATAACCTAAGCATAAATTATTGAAACCCTAAACCCTAATTGTTGAAATCACGATGTTGTCTACACGATAATCAATGAAGCCCTAATCCTAATAATGCTCTAACCCTAAACCTAATTGTCAAAATCCTTGATTTAACACTAAACTAGATCTATCAAACCCTAACCCTTGATCTATTAAACTAACCCTCGTCCTAAACACCAAAATACCTATTTACTTGACATACGATATAAATAAAAAAAAAAAATTAATAATTAAAATCCTTAACTTCCATTCCTATTTACTTCCCTATATTCCATACAAAATCCTAAACCTATTTTTGTGGTGAAAAATATATACTAAAAATACTCCTTAGTTATCACAGTAGTCCCTCACACCCACATCGCGCACATACATTGTTTTTTGATGATACGTTGTTCAAACCCACCTTAGATATGTTGGCTTCAACACCACACATTCGGCTCATCCATGAATCAACCTCACATATGTTAAAACACATATAAATGTGGGTTCCTCCTACACATTCGATAATCGATCTTTTCGATTAGCGATATTAATGACTCACAACTCATTCGATGGAAATTTGTGTTATCTATTTCAACGGACACGTCTTTGGTGGCGACTATCTATTTCAACGGACTAGTGGAACAATGCTTGCCTAGGTTTATCAACTTTCGACCAGCGCTAGCTTGGATACTCGGACATCTTAACATAGTTTTGTGGAGACTTCTCTTACCTCGAATCTGAAAAGAAACGGCGGAAGAAGAACTTCTCGTGGACTAAAAAGCAAGGTCTCGGTAGTAAAAAAGGTAGTAAGCAAATTCAATGAAAGGAAAACAAGATAAGGACTCGATTATTGACATGTGAGACTTTTGAGCTCGGATGTTGCGGCTCAAAGTTGTAACTACCATGACCACAAATATGTGACATATTGGAAGTTTGGATCTATTGAGCGGTGTGCACTAAAACTTGTACTAGGCAAGAACTTGTGGTGAGGAACTTGCATTCTTGATCTTTGTTGAAGGCTTGCGGTGGTGTAGCCTTCGAACCGTGGAGAATTCTCAAGCTAGTACAAACTTGTAGCAAGACAACCCACGTACTTGTTGCAAGCACAATTTTAGTTTGTTCACGTATCTTTGTAACATTCCAAATTGGGAATGGATAGTAATACAAAGCAACACAAGACTAAAACTACAACAAATAGAAGCATGCATGAAAAACACTACAAATAAACTAGAGGCTAGCCGAGCCATTTTATTAATATTTACGAAATGAGGGACAAGTACAAATAGTGCTCGGAGAGGATAGCACCTTGGCTTGCTACATCTTGTTGAAATGGTCTCTCTTTCCACCTTAGAAAGTACCTCTGGCACTTTGCGTGGCTCCTCATCTGCTTGATCTGTTGGAAAATGTTGTTATTGTTTGAAAGGATGCTGTGAAAAAGGGATTACGCTACTCGGGGGAAAAATCAGAGACATACATCGAGACTCTCCTCCAAAAACCTATAATAGCCGCGAAGGATTTCGGAAAAGGCGACCACAGGAAATCACCCTCTTAGGATGGAGTACGCATACATTGGGTACGTTGGCCTGCGAGTTGAACGGCTAGAAAGAATGGCTACTGCTGAGAAACTTCGATTATGAAGGGTTGATCCCCTCACAAGACTCCGAGGAGAAATATCTCAAACTTCCTCCTCTCCAGCTACTCTCCTCCTTAGTATTCGCCGTAATCCACGAGTTACTACGCTACCTTTAGTTTAACTACGTATCCTTGGTGTTGAATTGATGATGTTGCTCACAAAAACTAAAGGTAGGACTCCTCTCTGAGCGGGCACACGAAGTCCCACGAGGGACGAGGTTGGGTTCTCTACTTGGAGACACCGGTCTTTGAACAACACTTGCAGAGACTGTTAAATAGCTCGAAGCGTGCTACGGTCTAAATAGACGAAATTACGAAGATGTACAAATGAATGAGAATATTTGCCCACTCATCCCCCTTTTATCTTATTGAGCCTCCAACGTTCCCTTGGAGCCGCCCAGTGTTACTTTGTCCCTGCTGACGGTGTCCCTCTGGCCCTTTCATATTTGCATGTCCCAATATTACCATTGCGGTGTCTGTCCCCACGCTACCACTATGGTGTACGTCCCCACGTTGCCACATCTCTGCTTGTCACTTGGCCTCATGGGCCCATATCACTTTTGATCATCTTGTCCAAGTGAATTTAGGGAAGTAATTCTACATTCTAAGGTTGGGTTATGGGTCCCATCACCCATTATTATTTGTTGAACTTTAGAAAAGCAAAATTTAACAAAAGTTAATATTCCAATTAATTGTCTGCTAATTGGGAATATTACGATCATCCCCACCAAACGTTACTTGTCCTCCAAGCTATTTGTAAGGATGGATCTTTGCGAGGGGTCTTCTCCCCTCCCAAAGTGGCATCCTTATCATAAGGTTCCTCCATCGATAAGATATTCCTTGACTGTCCTTGCTCCTCAAGCTGTCTCTCCGCTAGAATGGCCTCCGGCTATGGCACAAATACCCACGATCACCTGTAGGTGGGAGCTCCATAGTTACGATCACTGGCGCCTAGAGATTTCTTCGGACATGAAACATGAAAAATGTTGTGGATCCTGCTCTCGGTGACAACTTTAGTTCATACACTAACTCCCTAACACGTCTAATCACCATGTGGTCCATAGAAGCGAGGTTTGAGCTTCTCGACTCCTTTGCACGCCGGCGTGGACGAAGCTTGTTGGCTAAAGATGGAGGTAAACTAGATCATCCACCTCAAACTAGAGTCTGTCTCTCTACAGGCCTCATCTAAATATAATTTCTATCTTTGGTTTGAAGTTTGTGGTGAGGTTGTCCTTGAATCCCGAGTATGTCTTGGCTCTCTTGGACCTAGTCTTTCGGCCCATGGGGCCTTTCTAGCTCCAAACATCTCATCAACAAAGTTAGGGCATTATAACCATACAAAGCGTAAAAACGGAGACATACCAATCGACATGTGGAATGTCGTGTCGTGCTGATACTCCCACAAATGGAGCCAACGTGACCAAGCCCATACGCTGCCCACATGACGTAGTTCCTCGAAGTAGCCCTCAACCACTTGTTCACTATCTATATTTGACATACGTCTGTGGGTGATAACTTGGTGTTGGGTGTCAACTCGATACCCATAAGCCAGACCAATCTGCCAAAAGCCACCCATGAAGCGGATGTCCACATCCTTGACTATGGTCTTTTGAAGACCATGGAGTTTGAAAATATCCTGGAATAACAACTCGGCCACCTATGAAAAAGTGTACCAGGTGTGGAGGATAAACGAAATAAATGCGCATATTTTGTCGGTTGATGCGCAGCTACAAAATGCAGTGTACCCTACACCATGGGCAATCCTAGTAATGAAATCGGGGGGAGATGCTCTCTCATTTCCCTCACGGAATGGGAAGCGGCGTAGCAAACACAACGGGTGGTTCGACTCCCCTTTGTTCCTATGACATACTTCGCACTCACGCATGCCGGAGTACGTCCTCCTTGAGGCCCTTCCATGAGAACCTCTCACGATGGCCTTGTAGGTTTTAGTGAACCCATTTGATTGCCTAAAAGTGGTGAGTCATGGAGTTGAGCGCAGATCTTCTCCTTGGTGGTAGTTACGTCAAGAAAATCTAGTCCTGGTAATAGATGACCTCATCCATCACCCTATGCCCATCATCTGTCACCTACCCATCTAATACCTCACAAGAAAGAGGTCCTTGGAGTACCACCAACGGTGAGCCTCCAATCTGCATCGAGACTCATCGGAACGGCGTTCGGTCTTTCAGTGACAAAGCATCATCCACCATTGTTCTTCCCCTTGACATACTCGATGTCCAAAATCATAAGCACAGATCTTGCTTGACCCATTTCTTTGTCTCTCATGCAATTGTTTACCTTTCGAGGAAGAACCCCGGAGACTATTGTGTTAGTCCTCTTTCGAAATTTGTTACTAACTAGATGCGCGAACTTAGCCAACGCATGCATGATGGCTTGGCTTATTTCATCTCGTATATGGGAGTACGATCTCTCATGTGACGGTAACTTGGAGCTCGAAAGCTATAGGGTGGCCCCTACATCAAAGCTGCCTACTCCCTCTCTGAAGCATCACGCCCTCTGTGTGACATGCGATGGCAGAAGGCCCCCTTCTTGGTGAGATTTGTGAGAGGTGTTGCAGAGCTGTGAAAATCCTTGAAAAACTTACGGTAGTAGGTGCAAATGCCTACAAACCCCGGAGCTCTATCACATTCTTCGAGTTTCGACCAATCCGGATGGCACGGATCTTCTCCTCATGGACCCTCCTCTGTCCACTACGATGATATGCCCAAATTAGAGCATCTTTGTAAGTCCAAACTATGATTGGACAACTTGGCAAAATGTCGCTCCTCAAAATAAATGTCTGAGTTTCAATGTGCTACAAATATTTCCTCTCATGTGCAGAGTTGTAGATGAGAATGTAGCGAAAATAATAGCACAAACTTCCTCAGCGACTGCCGAAAGATGTAGGTTCATACAAGACTTGAAAGGTCGTAGGAACATTGGTCGGCCAAAGGAGCATCACAAAAACTCAAAGTAACCATAGTGAGGTATTATCGAATCGGTCTTGGGGACATCCTGGTCCCTCACCTTGATCGATGGTACCCAGACCTTGGAGTCGATCTTGGAGAAAAACATTACTCCCCTCAGCTCATCCATCGACTCATCGATCCTAGGGATGGGTAGTGGTTCTTCATGGTTTTATTGTTTAGTGCCCTATAATCTATGCACATCCGCAATGTGTCATCCTTCTTCTTCACCGGGACCGAAGAAGCAAGGGACTAGTGGTGGAGCCTAATGTGTCCCAATGCAAGAGCTCATAAATGGATCTCTCGATCTCATCCCTATAGGCTTTGGGGTACCTATAGGGTGTAGTAATCCCCTTTACTGGATCCTCGGCTCCAACTCAATAGTATTCTCAAACCCCACGGTCAGTAGTTGCCTCGGTGTGTTATGTCCCAGAAAACCGTGGAGTAATGGTCCAGATAACACGCACATCGGGATGCACTAAGCCGACTGAGACTCCTTTGTCTCTGAAATCTGTGTTTCTTGCCCTGTTTATGTCTCCCTTACGGAATTTGCCTCCATCGGTGTGCGAGACTATGCAGGGGAGGATAGCATGCTCGACCATCACATGCTTCCCACTCCTTATCAGGTACCACTTTATGGGATATGGTATAGAGAGGCACGCGGGCTCGATCATATAGGGGCTGATGGCCGGGTCACGGATATTCTCACAAAGCCCCTAGGGAATGTCAAGTTCTAACCTTCGCGAGAATGTGGAATCGTGGAGCAAACCTGTCCGGGTCATGTTGGACGATGAGCTACGGGAGCCTTAGGGATAGTTCGAGTTATAAGCACACGGAGAGCTAGGCACTGAACCTTGTGGTGCTTACGCCCCCACCTTTATGATATTTGAGTTGGTTCACCTCTCATGATTTTTGCCAGTATGCATCCTACCCGAGTTCGGACTCATGGGAAGTACCTCTCATTTGACGATGAGGTGGGAAAAGCTAGAGACTAGTAGCAAATGCGATGGACGGATCGGAGATTTACGTACTCTCTATCTAGGATGGCACGTGTCCAACCACTTGATACGGGATCGGAGTCTAGTGAGTTTCGGACCTCCCTCATACGACTTTAGATTCGAATAGCCAACTTCGAGTTGGTATGAGACTCTTTGAGTCATATAGAGGTTTCGAACCTGCGAAATTTGGGTTGTCGGCCAGGGAATGATCTTTTGGTGACCCATACGTTACCGAAATAAAGAAGCCAACAAGCAGAAGTTACGAGGCGAGATGGCCTTACGATGTTTGGATTGCACGGGTGGATGGAGTTCTCCTTTTAGTTGAGAGGGAGTGTTAATTTTGGACCAAATTAGGTCCAAACTCCATGTTGTGATGCTCGGATGAAGATGCCAATATTTTATTGGATTCCTCTTTCGGAGAAGGAGTGCAATATCGATATAAAGATCATCTTGATTTGATGAGCGGGAACATTTATTTTGAATTTATTCAAAATATGTGCGGGTTGGCCTTAAGGTTTGGAGCCCCGAGAGCTTGTGTCACACACCCTCATTGATGGATATATATTGGTCGGCGTTGGAGGACATTTGCACTCATCTCATACTCACATTTCTCTCTCCTCATACGATTGGTTCGATCACCTTGGGCTCTTCTCCACACGTGGAAATCAGAAAGCAACAACACTTTTTTACGTTTTTGTTCTAGGGTTTCCGGCGGCATTGAATTTGGTCAACACAAGGTCAAACGGGACACAGAAACTCTCCCCGGAAATTTAGATCTTTCAAATCCGCATTTTTTGGCACTATTCTCGAGGCTAGACGTTGACTTTGACTTTGTTGCGTTAGCCACAGGCTCTGTGCTGGCTGTTTCGTTGGTTGTTGGTAACGCGTTGAATTTTTGTTGACCTTTGGGGTTGACTTTTACGCTGTCCTAGAGGGTTGTTAATGACACTGCGGATTTGGTGACCATATTGAGACTTTCTTGGTTGAAGCATCCTGTGTATATAATGCACCAACACACATATATTTTGGCTTGTCTTCTCCTGTTGATCTTTTGGTATGTTCTATACATTTACTTTCTTGTTTATGTAATTAATGATGATATTGGGATAAAAAGTAAAGTTGCATCAAGCATAGAACATCTATGAAAATTTACACAGCCGTACCCGGCAAAAGTGTGTACCCATCCCAAAGGGTGATTTTCGAGGTCGGCCTTCTAGGAAATCCTTCGCGGGTTATTCATCTTGCTCACAAAATTATGAAATATCTCCTCACAAGGACACGGAGGAACATTTTGATGAGGCGACCCGAGCTCAACAGAGACGGGGAGCAGGAAACATACATGAATGAGAATGAGAATCTATGTTCCTGGTCAAAGAAAGTGGAGATATGTCATGATGTCACCTTCGGCGAATATGTTGCCATCGGGAAAGGTTAGGGATCTTCCTATCTCAAAGGAAAGACAAAAGAACTAGAAGAAAGCGAAGGCGGGGAAGAATTGAAGGATGGGCCGTGCCGGTGTTGAAGGTCCAATGGATCCTATAGATCCCTTCTTCAAATAAAAGGAGACCCTCATGGCTTAGAGACACTCTCGAAGATCTTTGAGAGACATATTGCTCCAGGGGAACATTTCATGAAAGTAAGAAGTCAAATAGGTACCAAGGGTACTGGCGACCATGAAACCATTGTACGATCGAGCCTGGAACATTTGAAGAAGTCGTGAAGCATCAAGTTTGGAAGGATGCTATGAATGAGGAATATGAGTCGATCATGAAGAATGACATACGGGATGTGGTCCACATTTGAAGGAAAAATTTGTTGTCACCTCGAAATGGCTCTACAAGATCAAACAGAGTCGATGGAAGTCTTTGAAAAATTCAGAGCAAGATTTGTTGCCAGGGGCTTCTCTAAGAGAAGGAATAGATTATGATGAAATATTTGCCTCTTGCCCACTACACATTTGTTCGATCATTTCCCTTATATTTGCATCACAATGATGGAGTCTACATTAGATGGATGTCAAGGCTTGCCTTCTTACATGGCTCAATCGAGGAAGAGGTCTATGTGGAACAATCTTTGGGGTTCGAAGTTTGAGATAGAGATACACATGTATGCGGGTTGAAGGAAATCCCTCTATGGGTTAACGCAAGCCCTAGGGCTTGGTATGAGAAGGATCAATAGCTAATTGATGAAGGTGGGCTTTACTCGTGATGTTGATCCAAGCCTTTATTTTAAGGTTGATAATTACAAGCCTCTCATTTGGTTCTCTATGTGGGCCGTCTATTCTTGATAGGTGTTGACCCTCTTATTCCATCAATGTAAGAGGAGCTAGCTTCTTAGTTCGAGATGAAGGACATAGGGCCCAGTGCACTATTTCCTAGGCTTGGAGGTGCGGCAAAATCCGGTGAGATTTTCCTTTCTCAAAAGGAAATGTTGTGAAGTTGTTGGAGAGATTTGGGATGGTGGTACAGGTCAGGGTGACCCTAGATGGAACTCAACTTTAAGAAGTTGTGTGGAAGTGTTGTTGGGCCCGAGTTGGGAAATCCTTAGAGTATCGTCAACTTCGTGGGGGCCTTGATGTTCTTAATTGAACTCACGTCAGGACTTATGTTTTGAAGTGAACGTGTTGAGTCAATATATGGTCGAGCCTCATCGCATTCACTAGATTGGTGCCAAGATGTATGAATGAATGAGGTATTTACCCTCATCCCCTTTTATGCTATTGAGCCTCCAATGTTCCTTGGGCCCACTAGTGTTGCGGCCCCGTCCCTGCGCACGTTGTCCTACACTACTACTGCGTTGCACCGTCCCCACGTTTGCCACTACGTTGTTTGTCCCCACAATGCCTTTGCGCGAAACTAGTGCCACCTCTCTGCTCTGTCACTTGGCACTCATGGGCCCCATCTTGCTGATCATCTTGTCTCGGTGACTTTAGGAAGTGATGTTATTCTAACATTGGGCTATGGGTCCCATCACCCCTTTATTTCTATTGAACTTTGAAAGAAGCAAAATTTAACAAAAATTAATATTCCAATTAGTTGTGCGCTGGTGGGAATATTGTCTCAGTCTAAATTGCCAAAAGCTTGGACCTGATTGCGAGTGCTCGAGAAGGATCAATTTTGATTGCGGGAATTAACTTGTGAAGCTCGGTCACGACGGAAGTCGTCCACTTGAAAACGATCTCAATTGTAGAGAGGGAGGCCCAGGAACATTAGTTTCTCCTACACATTTATAGTACATATACCTTGAAACTCAACTATATCTGTGAAGAGGACAAGCTGTCTTATTTTTCTATGTTTGGTCAAGGGTTAAAAAAGAAGGCTAGTTATGACTCTAGTTTTAGAGGAAGGCCTAGTATCATTTGGAAACAATCTATAAGGCTTATTGAAGTAGTCCTTTGGAGTTTTGACGGTGAAAATTTGGAAGGAATGAACTAGCTTGTGGCTTGAGCAGGTGGAGATATTTGGAGCCTAGAATTTGGAGAACTTGAAACCAAAGGAGGGTTGTTTGAAGATCCTTTTTGGAACGAGGGAATAGAGCAGCCTTTAAGGACAATATTGAAGACAATTATTGAAACGAGTCATTAGCCTCTTCTTGGAGCTTTGGACATAAAGTTTGTTGATGACGAGTTTGAAGATATTCTTGTTGCGGACACAAAGAGCCTTGGAGACACCTTCAATGAAGTGTTGGAGTTGAAATTGTAATGAACTAGACCCTAAAGTATCTTGGAGGCCTTTTTGAAGCATTTGTTGAAATATATCTTTTGGAGGCAATCTTGAAACATTATGCTTGTAAAGCCCTCATGGAGTGACCTTGAATAAGGTTCCACGCGTAGATTGAAGACATCTTGTGGAAGCTTTATTGAAGACCATGATGCATTGTTGATATCATCATTAGGTGACCTTAAAGTTTTTGTTTGGGTGATATAAAGAGCAGGTGATGACAACTAATACAGAAGACAAGGTTGTCATTGTTGATGAACTAATTTGGAGAAGAAATTCTTTGAAGAGATAATCAAGGTTGGTTGCGAGAGAAGATATTGGGAGCCTTGAAGAACTACATAAACTTGACGATTTGAAGTTGTGGGTTGGGCTAAGTAGAGTCCTCAAGAAGAACAAGTTGCTTTGTACCGGAGAGATAGGGTTGGAGCCCTAGAGGTTGGTGCCTCAAAGTTGACAAGGTTGGAGCCTTGGGAAGTCCAAGTCGGTGCTTGGAAAAATATAGGTTGGAGCACAGGGGATTAAAGAGTGGTGTCTTCATCTAGGGTTAGAGCCCACCATATTATTGTATTGAATTATTGTAAAGAAGAGATTAATAAAAGTATTTATTCTTATTGTTCATTTTGTGTTCTAATTAAAGTGATCTAGCTGGTGAAAATAACAATTGAAAAATATTGATTCACCCCCCTCTCAGTATTTCCAACATTTGGAATCGAGCCAATACCTTCGCTCAAAGCCTAACGGCTTGAAGGTAGATCCTTAGAACACAAATGGCAAAGCCAAGGAAGAAAACATCCAAATCCTTCTAAATATGTCTCTTCCTCAACTAGGTGAAAATTGAAGACAATCAAATTGGGGAAAGTTCCATCATTCAATGGAAACTTTGATATATGGAAAGATGAGAATGAGGGCCTAGCCCAATGGCTCAAGGTGTTGAAGTATGGGAATCAAGTGATTATTAAAAGCATGATGGAAGGAGAATCCAAGGAGTATAATGCAAAGCGATGAAGGCAATCTTGAATGGGTTACGGATCCTATAAAGGCCAAAATGGAAAAGTGTTCATCGGCCAAAAGGTATGTGGGACGAACTTCAAGATCTTCACTCCAAAAGGAGTATTAGCCATGACCTCTACAGCCAGAAGACGATGGAAAGCAAGAAGAAAATCCTGAATCCATAAAAAGGAAGGTGAAAAGCAATTGAAGATCAAGGCTAAGGAAGACCTAGGAATGAAGGAAATAAAGATGACTTTGAAGAAGATCTCATGGCGAAGCTTGGTTGCCCTAAAAGAAATAGCGGTTTGAAAAAGGAGAATGAGGAGCTCGAAGCAATCACAAGATGGTGACCATGATCTTGTGAGACAAGGAAGGAAGTTAACCTATTCAAGCTTCAAGTTCAAGAAAGAGATGAGGAGCTTGCCAAGCTTAGGAGAATTTCATCAAAACAAGAGAAAGCATCATGAAGAAGTCATATCCATGATAAATCAATTGGATAAGGTAAAAAGAAAAGGGAAGAAACTTTGTCAAGCCATCTTGAACAAAGACATGAAGAGTGAACAAACTTAGAAAACCAATTGAGTGTCTAGCGAAGAAGTCTCCTCCCTTAAATCTCGACTAGGAGAAACAGAAACAAACACGAGAAGCCCAAAAGGTGATGGAAAGCTTTGACCCTCAAGTGAAGGACAAGTTAATGAAGTCGAAAAAGATAAAGAGGTTATGGCATGTCAACTAAAAGGATGAAGAGATATTCCTACTAAAATCAAATTTCATCTCTCTAAAAATCGAAACACGTGAAGCAACAAGGATGATGGAAGAAATGAAGAACCAACTAGTTATGAAAGATGAAGGCTTGTGAAAAGTTGAAAGGGAGAAATTGTCTCTCTTAAAAGGAAGTTGACTGTTTGAATAAGAACTTGAAGAGTTACGAAACCCTATACGACATCCTAAGTCATCAAAGATCCCACCCTTGATAAATCGAGGTCTTGGTTATGCGGGTGAACCCTCAAACAAAAGTGATGCAAACCCTAGGCTTGAACAAAGGATGTGGAGAAGCTTGGAATAAATATTGATGCCCCTGAGTTACCCCGGAAAGAATGACTCAAGATGACATTGGAAGAAACCCTACTTCAAGAAGATATGTTGATGGTGTCAAAGATGTGAGAGGCAATGGATATCATCAAAGGATCCAAAGGAAAAATGACTTTGGAAGTACATGAAGGCAATCTCCATCCTCCGGTACCAAAGTGTATTTTTTTAGTTCTTGTTATTCTTTTACAAACTTTGGGTGTTGAGATTTTGGGTAGCATCGGATGTGCTCTAGCTAGAAAATTTGTGGAGGGGCTAGAACACATGAGATCTCCAAGACCAAAAATCGTTTGGAGAAATTCCACCCGGTGTGAAAGTTAGTCAAATAATTAATTATTTTAATGGAGACCTAAGTCTAACTTAGGGAAATTAAATAATTAAAGTGAATTAACTAAAACATGTGGCCAAGGGTGAGGAATGTTTCTAAGTGACGTGGATCAAGTATTTTCTAATCTTAGTCAATGATTAGAGATTATATCACGGTCGTTGAATGTTCAACAAGAAAAGTATTAAAGGAAGGCTTGGGGTCAATTGGAGAACACACACAAAGCATTAGCACTTAAGCTAAGTCGAAATTACGGAGCGCGATTCTTTGAGAATTTTGAGTGAGCTCGGTGTTTGTGAGGGGAGATCGGCGAGTTGTCGATCGAGGCCAAGAATACAAAGCCGACGGATCTATACCGGGCGGCACGAGAGACCAGTGGGAGGGACGCGACCCAGCCAAGCTCATGCGGGCGGCACGAGAGGGCGACGTAGGGCCTTGAGGGGTGATGCATAGAAAGCGGCCGAGCCTAGAAGAAGAGATTCTGAGCGTGTGTTGTGCAATGGCTTCTGTTGAGGCGAGAAAAGATGGCGAGAGGCGGAGGAGCAACATTGGAGGTTCAGAGTGGAGCGAGAAAGGGCTCGTATTCGGTATTTTTCAAAGGAGTGTTTCCTCGGCGGAATCGGCGATATTTTCTATCTCTGAGTGATAGGTACATGTTGTCATGAATTCTGCGATCCCAGGAAAACCATTACTGGTACCCTTGATTGTATTCGGATATTCTTCTTAATAAGCAAACCCTCTAAGAGTTGTTGCCAGGTTTTCTAGCATTGGATTTTCGGGGACATTGTCCAAAAATATTGTGTCCTTTGTCATGTGTGTGTTTGCTTGATAAATGATCTGTATGTATGTGTAGGCTACGAGTTGTGTTTACTTTGATATTTTCTGAATATTTCGAGAAAATAACTTGTTAATTAAATTAAGCAATTAGGAGAAGTAAATCAAGATACTACAATAGAGTTTCTATATTGAGAAATTTTTCACATTGGGCATATGGCGAGAGGATTGTAGGGCATACCACAAGGACAAATATAATGGTTCCCATTAGCTCCCTAGAAGAAACTTTGCAAAAAGAAGTCATGATTCCTCATTCATGAACAAGATGGAGTGCTTCAATTGCCATAAAATTGGACATAAGGCTCATGATTATAACTTGACTTGTGTCCCTAAACAAGCTAAAACCATGACAACCAAGCCAAAGAGAAGAAAGTTACACAAGTATGGAGAAGAGGCAGATTGGGTCGGAGAGTCTCTTGAACACTCGAGCCAACAACACATGTTGTTGACTTGATGAATGCATCATTAGTGAAGAATATTCCAAGTCTTGATGATGATATTTTGCCAATTGGGGAGAAGACCATGCACCTTTGTGCAGGGATCTTGTGATTCTTGACCATTCTTGCATAAGCTATTTGTGAGAAGGAGCCTTGTGAAATCCTTGATGAGTCACACATGGGCAAACTTGATGAGTCATCTCTCGAAAGTAACTCCATTGAAGAAAATCATTGTGAAGATGTCTTCCACTTGATCACAAGGTAAGAAATATTTCTTGAATTGGAGGAGTTTAATGCATGCGGGGGGATTGGTTGATCATACGCACTCATCCATTTCCATGCGAGAGGCTTAGGGGGATGAGTACATTAAAGAAGAGCACCATGACGGGGGGGATCAACATATCTTTCATGGAGAACTATCATTGATGAAGGAAACATGGAAGAAGCGACATGTCGAAGCGGCTTGGTATGGGAGTACTTGTGCACCCCATTTGCCATTCTTTATTGAGGAAGAATGTTGGAAAGGAAAGAATATTTCCATCAATGGCAAAGGGGGATATTGTTAGCCAAAGTTGTCATTGATGTCAATATGGCATTGTTTGAGATGGCAAGTATTCTTGATAGCCCTTTTGTGATGTTGCCCCCCCCTCATGTGATGCATGAATAACCTTAAGCATAAATTATTGAAACCCTAAACCTAATTATTCGAAATCCTTGATGCTATCTACATGATGATCAGTAAGAAGCCTAATCTAATGGTCTAACCCTAAACCTAATTGTCGAAATCCTTGATGAAACCTAACCTAGATCTATCAAATCCTAACCCTTGATCTATTAAACCTAACCCTAAGTCCTAAACACCAAAAATCCCTATTTAATATAAAGATAAAAAATCAATAATAAAAACACTTAACTTCATTCCTATTTACTTCCTATATCCCATACAAAATCTTTGAACTTATTTTGTAGGTGAAAAACATAATAAAATTAAGTTAAAAAACATATAATAAAAATACTCCTTAGTTGTATCCGTAGTAGTCCCCTCATACCCACATCGCACACATACATCGTTTTTTGGTGATACGTCGTTCAAACCCACACCATTATGTTGGCTCCACCACCACACGTCGACTCATCCATGAGTCAGTCTCACTATGTTAAAACACATATAAATGTGGCTCCCTCATATACATTCGATAATCAATCTTTTTTGATTAAGAGATATTCAGGAAATAGTTCACAACTCATTCAGTGGCAATTCGGTGTTATATTTCAATAGACCCGTCTTCGGTGGCATCTATCTATTTCAACGAACCCATGGAACAACGCTTTCCTAGGTTTCGCATCTTCGATCAACTGCTAGCTTTGATACTCGGACAGCTTAACACAGTCTTGTGGAGACTTCTCTTACCTCGAATCTAGAAAAGAAGAAACTGGAAGAAGAACTCGTGGACTAAAAGCAACGTCTCCGGTAGTCAAGGAAGTAAACAAATTTGGTGAAAGGAAAACAAGATAAGGACTCGATTATTGACCTGTAGCAGACTTTTGGAGCTCGGATGTTGCAGCTCGGATTTGCAACTACAACCTCAGATCTGTGACATATTGGAGTTCGAATCTATTGAGCTGTGATACTAAAACTCAGACTAGACAAAACCTGTGGTGAGGACCTTACATTCCTTATCTTTTTTGAAGGCTTGCAGTGGTATATCCTTCGAACCAGTGGAGAACTGTCAAGCTAGGTACAAACTTGTAGCAAGAGAACCCACATACTTGTTGCAAGCACAATTGGACGTGTTCTTGCATCTCGGTCTAAATTGCAGAAGCTCGAACTTGATTGCAGAGTTATCTGAAGGATCAATTTTGATTGCAGGATTAACTTGTGAAGCTCGGTCACAACAAAGGGAAGCTCGGTCCACTTAAAAACAATCTCAATTGCGGGGGACCGGAACATTAGTATCTCCTACATGTTATAGCATATACCTTGAAACTCAAACTGTCTTATTTTCTGTGTTTCGGTCAAGGGTTTAAAAAAAGGCTACTTGTGACTCTAGTTTTAAGGTAGACCTATTATCATTTGAAACAGTCTTAGACATATTGAAGCAATCGCTGGGTTTTTGACAGTGGAAATTTGGAAGGAATAAAACTATCTTGTGGCTTGAACAGTGGAGATATTTGGAGCTGAACTTTTTGGAGAACTTGAAACCAAGAACAGTGTGTTGCAGCCTATTGTTAAATTTGGAAACTATGGCCAAAATCCATGTTGCATTGATCATATGGTGGAGATAATATTTTTGTTGGATTCCTCTTTGGAGAGGTGCAAGATTGATTTAAATATCATCTTGTTTGGAAAACGAAGTTGAATTTTGAATTTATTTTCCACACATGTGCAATTTGTCAAAGTCGACCAGATTTGTTATGTAGGCTCACAAGCCCAAAGTTGTGTCACACACCCTCGGTTATGGATATAAAAAGGAGAGACATGATCATCATTTCATCATTCATTCATCTCACACGTCTCTCTCTCATACGATTGGTTCGTATGGCCTTAAAGACTTCTCTCCTCCACCGTGTGAAATAGACGCTGAGATTTCGGACTAGTTTAGGGACACTACGGATAGCGTTGAATTTGGGTCAAATCTTGTGGTTATTTGTGTTTCTGGGTCAAAATTCCAATTTGGAGAGGTCCCAACTAGAGGCATAGAAACCGAGGTGAAGCGTAGACTTTATTTGTTGTTGACCATAGGTTTGATAGTTTGTTTGACCGCAGATTTTGACCAGCTTGTGTTGACTGGATTTAGGACTGTTTGGAGGCTATGTTGACTTTGACTAAGACGGATGATTGAGTTTGATCGAGCTTCATTGGAGGTTGATTTTTTGGTTGGACTAGTGAATACTTTGTTGTTGGGGATCTGGTGGCTATGCAAAATATATTTTCTCTCTCTGCTAAATAAGAAGAACCATAAGAATATTTGTGTCTCTTGTGTTGGCTTGTCTTATGTCGATTTATTTATGTTCTATCAGCATTTAGTGTCGATGGTTATGTTATTGCATAACACGGAAATTGAATTGGGCTAATAAGAAAGATTGAAGCAAAGCTGCTCTAAGTATAGAACATACCATGGTTAACTAAAATTAACATGGTATCGGAGAGCAAAGTGAAGACAAAGCCCATGCAAAGAGTGAGAAGAGCAATCTGCAAAGTTGAATAGACGAGGACCCGGGATCAATGGCCTCCTCATCATACTTCAAATCTGTTGATAAGGCGGAATGATAAGTTTGATTATCATTCTTGGAAAATGTCCTTGGGATCTAACATTGGAGGAAAGATCATTGAGCCTCCATCAAATGTACGGGGAACGATCATTGAGACTCCATCGAATGCACCGACTTCCACTAAAGCAGAGTAAAATAAAGGGAAGTCAAGGCGAATAATATCATCGATGATTCTATTCGTAAGCATTTGTTGCTTATCTCTCCCTAGTTGGGCACATCTAAGGAGATGTATGATAAGTTGGTTAGCATGTTCAAGGCAAGGAATGCTAATCAAATTCGCTTTTTTGAAGAACAAGTTGAAGAACATCAAGATGGACAAGGAGAGTCCATCCAATCCTACTTCATGAGGATTCACAATCAAGAATGATCTCTTAGCTATTGGAGATGATATAGGCGGCCAGAGAGCTCACCCTCATTGCTCTTGGAGGTCTTTCTGGCCATGGTATGTATTTAATAATACTTATTCTCAATAATAATATAATTCACGATTTTGATGAGCTTGTTGTGAGATTCCCTCAAGAGGAAACGAGGGTGATGGAAGAGACCATCCACTCAAATGGGAATGGAAGTGACCCTCTTGCCTTCACCAGCATGCAAAGAAGATGAACAATGTTGGTATGAGAAATCAAAATCATGGAAGAAAGTCTAAAAGGAAGGAAGGGGAAGATGTTACAATTTTAACAAAGTTTGGTCACTATGCTAGAGAGTGCCCTAATAAAAGAGGACTCTCCACGAGATGATGATGACAACAACAACAACAACTTAGGGGTAAAATCAAAGGAACAACAACTTCAAAGGAAAGAGGAAGGCTCCCTTTGATCGAAATGGAAATGGAAATGATCAACCTTTCAAGAGTCGAGGAACTCGAGGTATGATGAATCTAATGTTGTTGATAATAAGAGAAATATGAATATATTCTTATATATTCCCTCTCTGTTGCATCTCCTCGGAAACACCCATGATAACTAGTTGATTGATAATGAATTTCTCGAACTTAAGCTAGATATAAAAATTTGGAATTAATTTTATTGAAAAGGATACTAATTTGGAGATTATCCTTGGAGACAATGCCACCTATCCTAGTGAAAGGGGCGAGGTGTGATCGTTCATCTAAATCAAGGTCAAGTCCTTTGTTTGCAAAGATGTGTTGTACGTACACGACTTGAAGAATCTAATGTCTATCTCAACAATGGAAGACAAAGGATTCAAGGTGGCATTCATCGATGGAAAGGTACGCATTTGGAAGAGGATCTTCAAGAGAAGAAGAGTTCACTCTTGGTTTTGAGGGTTGATACCCTCTATCGGGTTGGAGGAAGTCCACATTGGGGACCATGACATGCAACACAACTCTTCCAGTACGAGCTATGGCACCAAAGGTTGCGCACCTTCATTATAAAGCCTTCTCGAAGCAAGGAAGGTGGTATTACGTATGCCCCGATTTCAAAGATGATCATGAAGGTGTATGTCGGGGTTGTGCCTAAGGAAAGCATACAAGGACCATTCCCCTCAAGTGTCACCCAGACATCGATATTTTACAATTGATTCATTCGATCTATCTAGTATCTTTTGCATAGTAACATCCTTGGGAGGATGTTTATATTATATCACTTTTATAGATGAATTCTACGAGTAAAACTTGGATATACTTTTTGAAGAAGGACGAAGCATTCAAGTGGTTACGCACTTTCAAGGCCTTGGTTGAAAATCAAATAGGGAAGAAGATCAAAATTTTGAGGGTAGATAATGGAAACTAGGAATATGAGGCAAATGAATTCAATGACTATGGCGGGGAAGTTGGCATTAAGAGGAAGACCACTACTATGTATACTCTCAGAACAAGTGGTGTTGATGAAAGGAAGAATAGAACCATTTTGGAAGCTTCTGTGCCATGCTTTATGACCAAGGTCTTTCGAAGTTCTAGCAGGGAGAAGCTTCCAACACATACGTGTATGTTCAAAATAGATGCCCATATTCTGCATTGGAATCCAAAACTCTAAAGAAGTCTTCTCTAGTAAACTAGATGTCTCTCATTTAGAGTTTTGGAAGTCCCATATATTTTCATGTCTTGAGAAAGAAAGAAGAAAAGTTGGATGCTTAGGAAAGAAGGGAATGTTTGTGAGCTATAGTGAAACCTCGAAGGCATATAGAATCTATGTGCCTAGTCAAAGAAGAGATGGAGATATGTCATGATGTCACCTTCGACGAAAATGCGCCCTTAGGAAGGTTAGGGATCTTCTATCTCAAAGGAAAGACGAAAGAAATTAGAAGAAAGAAGCGAGGAAGGCGGGAAGAATCGGAAGGATGAACCGATGCCGATATTGAAGGTCCAGATGGATCACATGGATCCACCTTCTTCAAATAAAGGAGACCCTAATGGCTTAGAGACACTCTCGAAGATTCAGGAGCATATTGCTCCCGGGGGAACATTAGGAAAGTAAGAAGTCAAATAAGTACCCGAGGGTACCTGGCGACCATGAGCCTCATTGTACAATCGAGCCTGGAATGTTTGAAGAAGAGTGAAGCATCAAGTTTGGAAGGATGCTATGAACGATAAATATGAGTCGATCATGAAGAATGATGTATGGGATGTGGTCCCTAGACCAAAGGACAAATTTGTTGTCACCTCAAATGGCTCTACAAGATCAAGCATAAAGCCGATGGAGAAGTCTTTGAAAAATTCGAGCAGATTTGTTGCTGAGGCTCCTCTCGAGAAAGAAGGAATAGATTATGATGAGAAATATTTGCACCTCTTGCCCTCTACACCACCATTCGTTCGACTATTTCCCTTATTGCATCACAAGGATGGAGTCTACATCGGATGGATGTCGAGATTGCCTTCTTGTAGCTCAATCAAGGAAGAGGTCTATGTGGAAAAACCTTTGGAGTTCAAAGCTCAAGATAGAGATACACATGTATGCGGGTTGAAGAAATCCTCATGGGTTAACGCAGAAGCCCCCGAGGGCTTGGTATGAGAAAGGATCGATAACTACTTGATGAAGGTGGGCTTACTCAAGTGATGCGATCGAAACCTTTATTTTAAGGTGATAATGACAAACCTCTCATTACGGTTCTCATGTGGACGATCTCTTCCTTATAGGTGCTAACCCTCTTATTCATCGATGTAAGAGGAGATAGCTTTGAGTTCGAGATCAGAACCACAGAATCGATGCACTATTTCCTAGGCTTGGAGGTGCGCGAAAGCCGGGTGAGATTTTCCTTTCTCAGGAAATGTTGTGAAGTTGTTGGAGAGATTTGGGATGGTGGTACAGGATTTGTGACTACTCAGTGGAACTCAGCTTTAAGAAGTTATGTGGAAGTGTTATTGGGCAGAAGTTGGGAAATCCCACGAGTATCATCGACTCATGGGGGCCTTGATGTTCTTAGTGAACTCACGTCAGGACTTATGTTTTGGAGCGAGTGTGGTGGATCGTAAGAGCACATTTGGATGTTGCTTCAATCTAGGTTCTACTTCAATCTCTTGGATAGGCGAGGCAATGGTGGTTGCTTTGAGCACCTCACGGCGGAGTACATTGCGGCAATTATGGCTTATTGTGAAGTTGTTTCGTTGAGAAATTCATTGATGAGTTGTTTGGGCATGTGTTGGATATACTTGTGATCCTTTGTGACAACCAAAGTGGGATTCATCTTCCCGAGAATCATGTGTTCCACAACCAATCCAAGCATAGTGATATTAGGTACCACTTTGTCTGGGACATGAGTAGAGGTGCCATAAGGCTCCATCACATTGGGACTAATGAAGCGGTCGCAAATATTCTCACCAAGCCACGAGGAAGGTCAAATTCTGTCTTCGATTGAAGCTTGGTATCGATGGACAAACCCTACTATGAGGGTCCTAGCTTGAGTTGGACTATGAGCTACGAGATAGCTACTTGGGTATAAGCAGCTACAATTAGGTTCGCCTTACCTTGTTGGTGTGTTATTCCCCACCAGATTATATGATATTGGTATCACCCTCTCTTTGATCTAAGCCCACATACATCCTACCCATGTAGTCCCAGGACACATGGGAGAGTACCTCTCATATGGCCAATGAGTTGGAAATGAGGATAGAGACCATAGCATTACTAATGGGCGCATCATGTATTGTCATACTCATGTCTAGGATGAGATGTATCCAAAAACTGATATAGGATCAAGAATCTGGTTGAGGCACACCTCTAGCCGACTTCCGGTCGGTGGAGAGTGGCAAGGTCTTTGTGACTCACTCTCGATCATATCTTATTATTTCTTCTATAGTAAGAAGCGAGAGATATGAGGATGACACGAGGATTGTAGGATGATATATGATAGGACATGATGATGCTTGGATGTGAAGTTACCCGAGGTTGACGGATGGATGGTGGTGGAGTTCTCCCTAGTTGAGAGGGAGTGTTAAATTTGGCAATAGGTCCAAACTCCATGTTGCACTACTCATATGATGGAGATGATATTTTTGTTGGATTGCTCTTCGAGTGCAGACTAATCTAAAGATCATCTTGTTTAGATGGCGAAGTTGAATTTTGAATTTAATTTCCACACATCTGCAAATTGGCAGTTGTTATGTGAGCTCCTGACCCCAAAAATTGTGTCACACACCCTCGGTCATGGATATAAAAAGGAGAGACCGATCCTCATTTCATCATTCATTCATCTCACACATCTCCTTATCATATGATTGGTTCGTACATCCTTAGAGGCTTCTCTCTCCTCCACACGTTTGAAACAAAAGGCTGAGATTTTCGAGCTGGTTTAGGGCTTTTAAGACCCGATGTTGACTTTGGGTCAACTCTTGTGATTTCATTGTGTTTTTTGGGTCAAAATTTTGATTTGGAAAGGCCGCATTGGGCGCGGCGAGGTGGACGTTGACTTTGACTATTGTTGGCCAAGCGGGTTTAAAACATTGTTTGGCTAGCAAACTTTGACCAGCTGCACATTGTGGAAATTTCGGAATTTGTTTGGGTTGTGTTTGACTTTGACTAAAGGTTGGAGTTTCCAGAGAGCTTCATTGGAGATTGATTTGTTGGTTTTGACCCGGTGAAGACTTTGTTGGCTAGGGCATCACGGTGACTATTGTACAATATTTTCTCTCTCTGTTGAATAAGAAGAATTATAGGAATATTCGTGTCTCTTGTCTTGGCTTATCTTATGTGTAATTTATTTATGTTCTATCAACATTTATTGTCAATGGTTATGTGATTTCATATCACGGAAATTAGATTGGTCTAATAAGAAAGATTGAAGTAAACTTATCTAAGCATAAAACATACCATGGTTAACTAAAATTAACACTTATTGAACACGCCTTGAAGTACTCTTGAAGGAGAGGGTTGTTTTTGAAAGATACTTTGGAACGAGTTAGAGCAGCCTTTAAGGACAAGGCGAAGACAATTATTGAAGCGGTCATTAGCCTCTACTTGGAGCTTTGGACGATTAAAGTTTGTTGATGACAGTTTGAAGTTCTTGTTTCATACAAAGAGCCTTGGAGACACCTTGATGAAATGTTGGAGTTGACATTGTAATGGACTAGACCCTAAAGTATCATGGAGGCCTTTTGACGCATTTCTTGAAATAGATCTTGAGAGGCAATCTTGGAAACATGATGCTTGAAGCCCTCATGGAGTGACCTTGAAGAAGGTTTTGTGTGTAGATTGAAGACATCTTGTGGAGAAGCCTTATTGAAAACCATGATGCATTGGTGTATCATCATGAGCGACCTTGAAGCTTTTGTTTGGGTGATATGAAGAAGTGGTGAAACCTTCTAAGAAGAACGAGGGTCGTCATTGATGGAAGTGATTTGGAGAAGACATTGTTGAAGAGATAATCAAGGTTGGTTGCGAGAAGATATTAGGAGCCTTGAAAATACTTAAACTTAATGAGTGAAGTTGCGAGTTGGAGCCTAGAGGATAGGAGTCCTCAAAGAAGACCGGGTTGGAGCATGTACCGAGAGATTGGGTTGGAGCCTAGGTGTTGGTGCCTCAAAGTTGAAAAGGTTGGAGCCTTGGGAAGTCTAAGTCGGTGCTTGGAAAAATATGGGTTGGAGCTTGGAGATTGGAGATTGGTGTTGTCATCTAGGGTTGGAGCCCTACATATTATTGTATTGAATTATTGTAAAGAAGAGATTAACAAAAAGTATTCATTCTTATTGTTCATTTCGTGTTCTAATTATAAGTGATCTAAGCGTAAAAATAACAATTGAAAAGAAATATCGATTCACCCCCTCTCATTATTTCCAACATTTCAATGGTGAATGACACCTCATGCGGTTATATTTTTGGACTAATCCCACATTGAATCGAGCACACGCACTAAGGTTGGGAAGTCGGTGACAACACTACACCTTCTTTTTTTTGTGAAGCTTGGCTTATGCGGATCCCACCCTGAGGTCGGGGTCGGGGCTTAGTTCCCTTTAAAATTACTTGGTCCCGCGATTGGCCATCCGGTCTAGCTTGACCAAGTGGGTAGGACTCGCCTCTCACAATATCGTTTTGAGTTGCGGCGAGAATGACCACTCTAACTCCTTTGCAATTTTGACAACCTTCGGTACTTCACTAATCGACTTGTGAGTTTTGTATGCGAGAGGATTCACGTAGCATTCTTGGCTTGACTTAAAGATGCCAATCACACATAGTAAATGGGAAATTCATGGAGATTTCCTACGGAGGCTTGTTCATTAAACAAAGGCATAATTGTATATTACAACCTCTCGGGGCCGTTCACTTCTTGATGGCCACCACACTCTCCTTCACATTAATCGACTCAATGCAGAGACATATGCCCTTGATCAACTTTGGCATAGCTTTTGATAGGGTATCCAACATAGAAAAGTACCAATTCTATTACTCATTCAAAATGATGTATTTAGAGAGATGTCTGATGGGACCAACTTGTCTGAGTCCTTCTAGATCAACCCCTTCTCCCCCCGAGACTTTCCCTTTTCTCTTTCATCTAATTTCGAACTCGTACATATATATACAATGGGACATTCTTAGCCCCGACAATGAGAGGTTGCATGCCGTGAGACACATCGAATGCCATGCCTAGCTTTACAGTTTAGAATCCACTCTAACAAACATCTACAACTATCCCATAAGGAACCTAAGCTTAATGGAAATGAGTACATAAGTCCCTTATTCTACTCCTAGTAATTTGACCTAGGCGGGTCACAATTAGCCTAAAACATCAATTAATCAAACAAATAACAATCCTTGGTTCTTCTAGAATCGGGACACTTGTAAGAACATAAAAATTTGCACGCTGCTTTATACATGGAATTTATGAGACGAACCTCTCTATCCTGAAATTACAAGACACTTTTGGACAAATGAAATGCAGGGATGATGCTCCACCTTCCAGATTCCAACACCATCAAACACCCCTAGGGCACTCAAAATCTTGAAACTTGACAACTATAACTTAAATTTCAAAAATTTCTATCGGATTTTGTGAAAATAGAGTATTTGAAATTTCATTGTTTTATGAGCAAAAACATTGACTCCTTCGACTTCTCCCGAGTCCCTTTTTCTCGAAGTGTTGCTTTTTGTAATATATAATTACAGCGATAGGCATTTCTCTATGGGCACTATTCACCCCCGACCAATCCCCAGGCATCTACCTCCCTCGAATTAAAATATGACATGTGGTTGATCAATTCCAAATCCCACAACCATACATGTCAATTCGTTTTTTCATGATTTCATTGCTTGATTTACGGTATCCTCGATCCTTGTTATTCTCTCATCGAAGGATGACCTACATCGAGTTCAAGTTCGAAAGACTCTACTAACCTCCATTGGCTTCCTGACAGAATGTTGCCTGACCTCAACTTCTCCCTCGAGCTCCATCGGCATCGATTCGTTTTGTCCATGGTTTCCCTTGTGTAGGATTTGAACCACCCCAAGCCCAGGAAAACCTAAATGGCGAGGGTTTGAATTGACAACGATCCAGCGACCCCATTGCCTCCCCAACCTTCCAAAGAGACGAAACGATTCTTCTTCCTTATGAATTGTTGGAGTCTTTGTTGCTGCGACTAAGCGTAAAGACAAATTTTAAAATATGACCATTGCCCACTACTTTAGGTTGTTCTTCCCACGGCTTTGACTCCTCCTCACATTTGTATGACTCCCCTAGGGTTTTACTAGCTTCATTGGCCGAAAGCGCCTAGCAGGTTGTACAAAATTGACCCCATGGTTTGCCTTTGCCACTCAAAGTCCCTCATCCTAAATATATTTGAATCTACCTTCGTCATGTAACTGAGTCAAATCTCACAAAGGCAAAGGAATTCAAATGTCGAATTTCATCTCCCAATCTTATCCTATTGTGTTCTCCCATTATTTGCCTAATAAAACTAAATTTAAATTTAAAAAAAGAAGAAGAAGAAGAAGAAGAAGAAGAAGTCCATTCATAAATCTAGAAAAATAGCTAATTTCCAACATGCATTCTCTCAAATTAGATCTAGAAACCGATAAAAGATTCATGCTTAAATCTCCGTGTTGTCGCACAAAATGTCTAGGCACCATGACAACGGCTCAGATCGGGGGGCTGTCACCCTGATCCCCAATCTCTCTATCTAAGCTGTCTCCTTGAAAGCTAAGGGAGGTAGACCCTAATATAAATGAAGAAAAAGGATTGGTTGAAAACCAATCAACCCAGGAGACACAGTTAAAATACCAAATACTTGATGAGATTAACGAGATTTCACAAATCCAAAATAAATTTCAAGTTTAAAACCAGTGCCTTATGGAGTTAAAAGATCCTGTTATAAAATTAAAGTCAAGTATCTGATATACAACTGCTGCTATGAAAACACAAATGACCACACTGATATTCAATAGGACGCACCACAACTATCCATTAAAGTACTTTAAACCCACAACAATGCTATCATGAGATGATCATTAAAAATAAATGCCAGATGCTTGTAATATTTCCGAATTTATAATGTTCCAATTAATTCTAATCCATAAATTAAAATGTCCTATAGTCAAACTTTATATAAAAAATTAAAAGCTCATCTGACTATAGAATTTTTTATATACTTTTATACTTTTTATTTTTTATTATTTTTATTATTTTTTAAATCCTAAAACAAAAATGAGATTCTAAAAAATTTAAAACAAAACTAACATTAACCAAACAATTAAAATCTAAAGTATAAAAACTAAGAACTAAAAATTAAAACTAAAGAAAAATCGAATATAATTCAAAACTAACCTAACACTAAACTAAACTTAACATTCAATAAAATCTAAAAAAAAAAAAAAAGTCTACGATTTAAAAAAAAATTACAACTAAAAGTTAAATAACAAAATCGAATTTAAATTAAAACCTAAAACTAATGCTAACCCAACACAAAAATGAATCCGATAAAAAAATTTAACGCATATGTGTAAATTTTCTGAGTTTATGAAATGCGTTTATTTGTTTTTTGTTTGCAGGTCGATGGCAAAGGGGAGACGACGACAAAAGAGATGGGTATGCGGCGACAAAAGAAGGAGGCACTACGACAGAGGGGAAGGGCTGGACGACGGAAGAGAAAAGAAAAGGATGAGGCTGGACGACAAGGAAATATGCAGCGTGTAGCAGCAGAGAGGGATCGAAGGAAAGGGAAGGACGTCGAGCAAGGGAGAAGGACGAGGATGAGGGTTGCGGAGGGCAGCAAATGCAAATGAAGAGAGTCGACAGGCGGTGGTAGCAAATATACTGACGGGGGTAGCATTTGCGTTGAATGAGGGAGGACGCTGAAGATGGAATGAAGGCAACGAATGCACGTAGAAGTAAGGGGAGCGTTTTATGCAGGATGCAAAGAAAAACTTCAGCAAACCCAATACATTTAAATCGTTTAGCAGATTTGAAATTTTCCCACATAACCCAGAAAAACTGATTTAAATGCATTTGAAATATCCTTTTCTATACTCAGATCTTCTAGCAAAAGCGATCCTAAGGCCAAATCTTACCCTCTGGGGTTAGATCTGGCTCAGATCTTAAAAAATTTCTGAAAACCCCCTGCGAACCTGCAAAAAGCCAGAACGGATCCAAAACTATGCGCAAAAAATTATAAACCCTTACACCCTAAAGCAAATATACAAATTTACAATACTAATTTACAGATCGGAGGCCCTCATGGCCAGATTTAAACCCATTTCAGCACGATTTTAGAAGATAGAAAATTTTAAGAGAGGCACAAACTCTAGAAGACCCTGTAAAAACACAATTTCATAAAATAGCTTTGAGAATTAAGAAACAATGAGCCTTTTCAGATTTATGAAATCTGAGAGTCGGCTGGTCTAACTAAAGACTTCCCCAAATGCTCAAACCCTTTTAAAAAAATTCCCTGCACACTTAGATCTGAAATTTAGATTGATAGAGATTTAAGAAAATAAACATGAGATCTTTCAGAAAAATAGATAACTATTATTTCCGTTAAATAAAAAATGTCATTTTATGAACCCAGAAAACTGCACAAGATACCTGTATGAAAATTAATCCATGAAGGGCATCAACCATAAAAATGGCCAAACAAAGTAGCAGAGTTTAGAAATAAATCACCACATAGATCTGGAAAAGGAACACCAAAGTTTGTAACCCCAAAGTCTTTATACTTTATTCATAAAAAAAAATCACAGGAGCTTCCAAGAACAAGTGCACAATTCAAAGATCGGATGCAAATGTCACATCAAGACCTCTAATTTATGAGACAAAACCTTCAACGGCTAGTTCGGTTGATCCATGTCAAAATAATCTCGACTATCGAAAAGATTTGATCATCTTTTAATCTAAATCGTCGAAATTATAAATTTGAGGAAAAAACGAATTTATCATTTATTCCATTTTAATTAACTCAAAAATAATATTTTTGAGTTAATTACCTCAAAATTTTGACTTTGACTTAACCACCTAGGCCCAAGGGTCCAAATTTTTTGAAATTCTCAATATTCTCTTGGTCTAGGGCCTTTAAAAATTCATTTTTTTAAGGACCAACGAATTTTGCCTTTGAAGAATTTTATACTCACCTAAGACCTAAAATTAATTAAATTTCTGGCTTAGGATTTTTTAATTAATTTGTCCAGAAAATTTAATTAATTCACTGAGAGGAGATTTTAATTATTCTTTCCAACCCTCTTTACATAAGGTAATACATTTAGACACATGAAGGGGGAATACCCATTCATATAGACCCTCAAATAGGTACCCAATTATGCGACTCAAAAACATGATCTAGTAGACCAAGGAGCTTGTAATAAAATAATCTAGTTAACTAGCTAAGATTATTCCCAAAATAAATTTACAATGAATCGATAGAAAACACTAGGACTCACTTAGCATCTTGATGAAAAAATCCACCCTAGCTTTGGGATGAGGCTGGAGGGGAAAACTCTGCCGATCACTTGTGTCGAAAAACACAAGTAAATCAATGAGACAAAAAACCTCCTAGGATAGAAATCGTCACCAACATACTAGGTTTACCTAGGTTGTTACATACATGATAGTCTTACTTAGATCATTTACATCATAAACATACAGAATGGGTTTACATCAGCTATAAAAAATGTCGGCTGTTGATGAAATCTGAATGGCGTGAACCTCGAACATGATAAGTCCCATTTGAAAAAATGGGGGTGTACTGCTATGGGGTCATTGACAAAGTGTGGTCAACACTCCGCAAGCAATCAATTTAGCTAAAATTCTAGTAATAAAAATTCTCTCGTTGACGACAAATCTCAGGAAGAAAACAAAACACAAGAAAATCAAATTTTCACAAAGTTTAGCAAAATAACTAAATTTTCGAGCTTTGTTCCCTCAATTTCTTTCTAAAAATTGATCATTTGGATTTTGCTTGATTATTGCCTTCCACATTCCCCCCACTCCTATCGGTGCTCCTTTGCACCTCTTGGTGCAATTGCTAGTTTATTTTCTAGCATACTTCCAAATAGTTTTCTGGAAGCAAATAATTTATTATTATGGTCTATGGTGGAGAGATTATTGATGTCACCACTCTTGAAAGAGGTATTGCTAGACTAGTTGTCCAATCTATGGGGACCTACAGTATTAAATGATGTTGTTGAAGATTTTAGCCATGGGAGGTGCAAGAGTATTCAAGCCCCACTTTAGATACTCTACTTAAAAATTGACTAAGTCTTTTTTTTCTAGTACCCTACTTCTTAATACCCATCTCGACCTCTTCATGTAAAGAGCTTAGTACTAGTGTTCACCAATAGGGGGGTCAACATTAGGAATCTTGCTCATAAAGAAGCAACCTTGCGAGAATCAAACCATTGAGAAGTTGTAATGTTGCTTTCGGTTATTTCTTTTCGGTTATAGCTCATTCCAAAATAACTTGGGGTTATTTTTCCCAAAGAGAAAATCAGTTCTTCCCTCCTTGAGACCATGAAATCAACTTTTTTCTTTCTCAAAATATTCTTTTAAAATTTAAGGTCTATTTCTTTCTTGTTTGACGTTTTCAAAATTCTCCTTGATTTTTGCATTCATCATCAAACCAAGCATTAACGAAAGAAATTGGTTTGATTTTATTTTTTTCCTCTTTTGCATTCTAGAAGTGCCCTTTGAATTAGATTTATTGGCTACGTGACTATGAAGGCCATGTGAAGGAATTTTTTGGTTCTTAAAAGCCTCTGCTTACTAAGTTGAAGGTGTTATAGTTTTTTTTGAGTTAAAATAATTACGCCCTTTGAGGGAGAGATTGATGGATACAACGAGTTTTTGACCCAAGTTGCTTCTTTTCAATCCAAGAGAACCTTAAATGAACCGGTTGTGATCAGATTTTACATCCTAGATTTGTTCACAAATCAAAACTTCCTCCATTTTTCTCACATAAACCATGCAAGAAAATTGCATAATCCACTACACTTGCACCGTTGTACCCAGGTATTACAAGTGAAATACCGAGACTTCTCCCATCCATCTAAGCCATTACAAATGACTAAATCAAATTCCCTGAGAGTAAGTTCCCCAAAATGATTGCGACCTTTGTTGTCTTACGAAACTCTTACCCATTGGTGATTGCTTTCTTATGTAAGCCAAATAGGATTACAATCTTGCCCACAACAAGAGTGTCGGCTTGTTCATTTGCGGTCCTAGCATTGAAATCGTCGAGTAGAAGGACTTCCTTTAGTTGTGAATACATTGCAATATCATTTCTTAAAGGCTGAAAGGAATTAATGTGGTCGAAGCCCTCTATATTTGTAATTTTTTAGACTCTCACGAGAAAAATAACATGTTGCAATTCTAATGATATTTCTATTTTCAAATATTTTAAAACCATATGAATTGTTTAGTTGAATCTTCCTTTTCTAGGCTGAATGAAACGACCCTTATTTTCCCTTACTAAGATCACGATAAGCCCACGCCCTTTGCCTGTTCTACGTTGCCTTGTTCCACATTGCCATCTTCAAGTACCCTTCAAACAAAGGTGTCTTGCACCCTTCATGCTCATGTGTTTCTATGAGACAAACTATATCGCTACCTTTTGCAATAGACCCTAATGCGGATCTTGCTTCCATGAGTAACCTCTACAATTCCATCCAAACTAACCCAAGAGAGGCTTGGGTAGAACTTAGTTGCTACTTTTTCGGCATACACGACTCAAGTTGAATCTTCCTCCTATCTCTGCTTATCATAGACCTTGTTGCATAGTTACCTGCTAAGAATGTATTGTCACTTCTTTGCTACCAACTATTTGTTTTTTAGAATAGGGTCCAAAAATGCGGTAACAACTTTGTCTTTAACCATGCCCTTTGCCCTCGTCAGATTTGCTACTCTAACCTTTGAAATTTCCTCTCTTTCCTCTTGTTGCCTAATAGTTAAATCTTCATCTCTCTCAAAAAAGGTAGGGGAAAGCCCATTAAGAGTTGCTTCTTGCTTAAGAGATTTTGCTTGTGAGTGTGCTTGGCATGATGACTCTTATGGGCCTATCTCTCTTCATTGATCTTAACCACTTTCCATAGCTTGGCTGATTCGATCTTGCAGCGGCTAATCTTTAAAGTCACTTATGAGATCAAGAATACATTCATCTTTCCCATAATCTCTTACCCATTAATAATTTTGTTATTTTTGAATTGTCGTTCTTTGATTTCTCTATCTCGCATGTTGTCCATTTGGATGTTTGTTAATTCTTCTATATCGAGAATAATTTTTAGTAACTTGTGTCCAAGTTTTGTGATTATTTGCAAAAGCAGCTTTCTTTTCTCACTTCCTTTCACTTCCTGGATGTTTGTTTCATCGAGCGGTTTCCCTTTATACAGGATGTCTTAGATATCAACATATATTTATTTCCGATTGCGAGATTCTTTCATGTTTTGCGAGGCAACCTTCATGTCTTGTCATTCAACCTTCCCTACTAAAAGAGGTTCTTGCAACAATGTTACTTCCTCTTTTAAAAACTTATTACTTTGGTAGAAGCACAGTGTTATGCGAGTTTGTTGTTTCATGTATTTTACGATCACTTTCACAGCTCTTTAACTTCCAACTCTTCCGGCTTTCTTTTGGTATTTATCAACTCTTGCACACAAAGGAGTCGGATGACGGGGTTAGATGTGTGAATGTGCGCGTATAATGCGGGAATCATTACTATCGTTAAATCTATTTGTTTTTGCCGCGCCCTTGAAAAGTGGACTTGTTGTTTATTGTTTATTACAAAGGATCAAAATATTTTGTCGATACTACTTTTTATTTTTCGGTTCCCATCTTAAACATGCGATTCTATATTTAAAATACCACGAAACTCCACAGGATTGACCCAAACCTACTTCATTTCTTTAACCAAAGAGACAATTTTCGAGATAATTCATTTCAATAGAATCTTGTGTCTATTGTCCATTTTTTAATCATGGTGGTGACATCGTCTCGATTGTCATAAAATGAAAAGGGAAAATAAGAAAAGGAGCGGAGCTTAATACTGTGCGCCTGTGGAGACAGCGAAACAACTAGAGCCCACGAAGGTAGCGACTCTTCCTTGATATCCAAGGGCGGCCCTTAGGATGTCCTCGGTGAGATTCGAACCTGGGTCCTAGCTCGAGCGCTACCGGGGCATGCGTTTGCAATTTTCTAGCATGTCTCTCTCGAGATTTTCTTCCAAGATGATTCCCAACACAGGTGTCCTGGAAAGTTAAGAATCGAACGTGAATAAAGAATAGAAAAGGGACTCGCTTTCCCTTTGTCGCCAAGAATAAACATTGAGATGAGCTTACTTTGGCCAACGATAGGTATCGCGTGTCTATGCCAGTTTTCAGAAATATATTAGCAATAGAAAGAAAGAAAGAAAGAATTTTTAATGTCCACGAGGCTAAAAATAGCACATGGGACGGTGCTTCTCTATTTGACTCTTGTATTCGGCCCTTTTCTGTGAAGTTTTACAATGACCACTCCCAACTTATCGACAAACTCTTGACTGAATAGTTTATCCCAAAGAATTAGCTTCAGGGATACACGCATAGTTTTTCCCTAGTGTCTTTGAAGGCCTCACATTCTAGAATGAAATGTTTTTGTTTCCACTTTCGGAGGAGCAAAAATACATACTCTTTCTTCCCACATTTCTTTTGGCCTTTTCAGCGCCCTGTTTCAAAACGAGTTGATGAGAATTAGTCCCTTAATTGAAGCGATAAGAATTTAGATCTCAAGAAATATTAGCCCCTATGTACGCCTTTTGTTGATGGTTATGCGTGGGGTTAAACTCTTCCATGTAGTACTTCTTCTTTCTCTCTAGCTCTTTCTTCCAAGTATGTTTGGAATTTATCCATAACAAAAGTTTTTATCTCTTTTCTTGTTTGTAGGACATGTTCAAGCAAATACCCCATTTACTAAACCATTTGTTATTTTGCCACATCCAAGTCTTAAATGCTTTGCCTGATAAATCATAAACACCACCTTAGGCCATCTACCCTCTTCCATTTGCTTAATTTTTCGAGATACCTTATGACTCACACCATAGCAATTGCTTCAATAGGAGACGACCTGATTTCATAGGATAGCATAAGGAGAGCTGCACACTTTTATTTTGAATCTGTTGTTTGTAATCAAACGTTTACGAGATTTTCTCAATTTGTTTTCCACGCATGCGGTTGTGCTTCAGCCTGATTCCTAGCCGTAGAGAATCACCCGAGAATCACTAGAAAGCCCAAAAGAGTTAAAGTGGTTTTCCCGGTCACGGCTACCTTACTCTCTACTGTTTTTGAAGAGCATAAAATGCTTTCCAACCCCCTAAATTTCTTTTCTTTCTACAAACATCCCAACTTAAATTTATTTTTATTTGAAGTCAATTAAAGGTATTTGTAGTACGCAACTTCTTCAGGAATGCGCCTTCAAAATAGAACTTATGTTGGTTATGCTCTTTGTTAGAGAAAACCACTACTTTCGTTTGCTAATATTTACTTGCATCCCAACCCTTCTACAAAAATGCTCAAGGAACGTAAATGCTCTTGCAAAACCAAGAGCCAATTTAGCAATCAATATAAGGTCATGCATACAAAAGAAGCCGATAGCAGACACCCAAATGGATACGAATCACCCCCTTACGAATTTAGCCACTCTTCAAGCTTGTCAATATATAACCCAAGAGGTAGGAGATAATGGGCAACCTTGCTTGACTTTGACTCATCGCTTCTAAAACTTTCGAAATGCAGTTGGAAGTTCGATTTTGACTTTCACCTCTTCATACAACCTATACATAGTGCTCTCAAATGCTTAGGAACCAGAGTTCCTCCATTACACCCAAAGCTTATCCTAGGAACCGTGTCAAAGGCTTTTACGGAAATCAACAAAGCAACGAAAAACTTCTTCCTTTTTTCCCAAACTTTTTCAATGATGTGCCTTAAGTTATACAATGATCAGAAGCTGTGGAATGTTTAGGTCTAAAACACCTTTTGCCCTTTAGCACTTTTATCTCTTTCTTACGCCACTTGCTGATTTTCTTTTCTAACATGCTTCCAAATAACTTTGCAAACAAAGGGGTTTATCATTATGGTTCTATAATTGGAGGGATTATTGACATCACCACTCTTGAAGAGGTATTGCCATACTTAGTTGTCCAATCAGTGGGGAATCCTTTCTTTGTAAGATTTTGTTGAAAATTTTGTGATGTGAGGTGAAGAATTTTTAAGCCCCACTTTAGATACTACGCACGGAGTTCATCTAAGTCTTTTGCTTTTCAGTAGCCAATACTCTGATACCCATCTCTACCTCTTGCAGAGTGAAGATTTTTGTGTGTTTGTGTTGACCAAGGGGAGGAGGGTCAACCTTGGGGATCTTTAACTCATAAAGTTATCTTGCATAGTCAAACCATTTAGAAATGTTTGTAATGTTGTTTTCGGTTTGCACCTTTTTCGATTAGACTCCTTCCAAAATAATTTGGGGTTATTTTCCCAGAGAAGATTAGTTCTTCTCTCCTTGGAAACCATGAAATCGATTTTTATTTACTATCTTCGCCTTGTAAGCTTTATGAGCTTTATGTTATCCTTGTCGGTTCCTTCCACCTTCTCCTTGCCTTTTTGAATTCCTCGTCAGAACCAAACGTGCTTAGGAAAACAATTTGTTTCGGACTTCTTAATTTTTGTTCTTTTTGCACTCACTTAGAGTGCGCTTTGAATTAAATGTGTTAATCTGTGACTATGAAGGCCATGAGATGGGATTTCCTCCTTCTTGAAGAGCCTCTCTAGCATTATTTTGAAGGTATTACAATTCTGCGGATTCAAAGAGAATTACGCGCTGAGGATTTTGTTGAACCTGTTGATTTTGGCCTAATTTGCTTCTTTCCGGTCCAAGAGAAACTTAAATAGATTGGCTTGTGATCTAATTTTAAGTCCCAAAATTTGATCTCCAATCAACACTTCCTCCATTTTCTCACACAAACTATGCGAGCAAATTACATAATCCTACTACACTTACTCCATTGTAAGTATTGCAAGTAGAGGAAATTACCGAGACTTTTCCCATCTAGTCAAACCATTAAAAATGACTAAATCAAAGGCCCCACATAGCATAGCGAGTTGTTCTCCAAAGTGCGGCCTTTATCCTCGAAATTTGTTCCCACTAATGATTATATATTACGTAAGCCGAGATAGGGTCATTGTCTTCTTTACAACAAAGTATGCTAACTTGTTCACTTGCGGTTCAGCATTGAAATCCCCCACTATAAGGACTTCACACAGCTGAGAATATATTGAAATATATGTTTTTAGGGGCTATGAGGATCTTTGTGGTCAAGCCCTCTACTTTTTGTAGATTTTTTGAAACTTGCGGTGCAAAATAGCATCTTTTACCCAATTCTAATGTGATTTCCATTTTACGATATTTTAAGCCAAACAAATTGCTTATTTGGGTCTTCTTTTCTAAGTGAATGAGAGAAACGACCTTCTTTTTCTCTTAATACCATGATACCCCTAGTGCCCTTTGCCATTCCCTGGCTTGCCTTGTTCCACCACTTGCTATCTTCCGGTACCCTTCAAACAAGGTGTCTTACACCCTTCATGCTCATGTGTTTCTATGAGGCAAATTATGTCTCTACCTTCCACAATAGGCCTAACCCAGGTCCTCGTCTCCATGGGTAACCCATGCGGTTCAAAAAACTAATCTTAAGGAGAGCACGGGTAGACTTGATTGCTATTTGTTTTGACATGCAAGACTCACGGTTGAGTCTTTTTCCTTCTTGCCCATAATGACCTTGCTTCCTCATTTCTTGCTAAAAGAGTTTGTGCCTCTTCTTTGTTATCATTTTCTTTGCCTTGCTTTGGAAGGAGGTCCAAATTGCTTGATCATGGCGTTACCTTTATAAATCCATGCTCTTTTTCCCTCATCTCTTGCTGCCCTAACTTTTGTCATTTCATCCCTCCTTTCCTCTTGACATCTTCTGATTGAAATCTTCTTCTAGAAAAAGCGAAAACCCCTTAAGAGTTGCTTCTTGCTTAGAATGATATCTTTATCACGCAAGTTGGGCATGATGACTTTTATGGGTACGGCTCTCTCATAGTTAATCTTACCTACTCTCCATGCTTGACATATTTGTCCTTGCCATTGGAGCTTGTCTTTCAAGAAGTCTCTTGCGAGGTCAAGAGTACATTTATTTTCCCCATACTCCTTCACCCCTTTAATAATTATGTTTGTTGCTCTATCCGAGTCTTTCTTTTCTTTCTCTATTTGCATGTTGTTAACACGAATGTTTGTTCTCCTTCCCTCTTAGTAGAATTGCTAATAACTTGAGCCCAAGTTTTGGAAAGTTTTGTGGGATCTCCTTTCCTCCTTCTGTTTGATGTTTCTTCGTGTTGTCTATTTGAGCAGCTGCTTTCCCTTATCTTGAGATGGCTTACATTCATCACCTCGTATTCTCCCTTGCAAATTTCTCGATACACGATATGAATGAATAGTATTTTAACCTCCATATGTAGCTCCACTAGATATGTAGCTGGTAGCATTACCTTTACGTCGGCGACAAATCATTCGGGTTGTGGCCAAAGCAGGAAGAGAGGTCGTGAGGGAGGTACACCTCGTTGAAGTGTGGAAAAATGGAATAAAGGTAAATGTCATTCGGGAAATATTGAAGGGAACCATCACGTAATAAGTTTTGTGGGACACAATATATAGCACCTGGAGATTAATCGGACAATGATGCCTCGCATCACAATAATCTTCAGTCTTATTTTTTCATACGATTATCGATAGCCCTGTCATGACCGTAGAACTACATGGCCAAAAAAAACTGGAGCATGAAGTGGGTAGTAAGCCTCCATAGATGCGTCAATGCCTGAGTGACTTCACAAGGAAAATTACGTGCCTATGTGAGTACCATATTAAAATTCCGGAGAATAGAAATGAAAATGGAAAACTTTGTGACATCGTCTCATTCATCGGCTATTGGGTTTATTACATTTTATAAAAATTAGTGCATTAATATTTTTGAAAATGTTTGTGACATCGTCCCCTTCATCTACGGTATTGGGTTTATTACATTTTATAAAAGTTAGTGCATTAATATTTTTTCTAGCCATATTTGAAAATAGAAATTCCAAGTTATAAATAATATTTTCATGTAAGCCATTAAGTAGCATAATTTAAAGAATTCGTCGAGCATAGTGACATGCTAACGGATTGGTTTGCGTAGAAAATCTCGATTGAGGAAATGGAGGATGTGGAAGTAAAGTTAAAGTTGCTATTAAGAAAGTGCAGTCTCTTCACTAGGGTGAGGGAGTCACCTTGTGAACATGGGGAATGAGGCTTTGTATTAGGGTCACCATTAATGGTGGGCAAGTTTGGAATGAGTGAGTAGGTTGATTTATTAGAAGGGTTTGATATTGGGGGCGTGGAGAAAATTGAAACATATAGATAGAATTAGGATATACTTAGATTTCCAAATTTAGCTTGTGGGAGGTTTAATTGTTAATTAATAATATAGTGAGATTTTTTGATAATCTAAATGTATAATTGAATGGCCAAAAGTTATAAAGAGATATGATATATTACAAAATGAATATGTTACTCTAATTTTACTTCATATTCTTACATATAATTTATTGTATACTTTTTCATGTTTGGGGTGTCTACAATTTAAAATGATGCATGGATTCATCGGAGTTGTATTCTTATTCATCTAATTTTATTTTTAAAGTTTCGTCAATAGATTTTAATTGCGAAAAAGATATTATAATAAGAGCTCTTTATATACCAAAAAAACACCCTGGGAAATCCTTTCCTCAACCAAGGGTGAGACATAAACACCTTTTCTATTAGAAATCTATGATACCAAAATGAGATTACTGCAACGACCATGCAAGACAAGGTAACTACAACAACATTTCCTTCATACAATATGCCCCCATTGCCTTTAGGCCAGTCCAGGAACAAAATACAAGCTTATGTTCCTCAACGACTTTATCATCAAACTAGTGACAAAATTGTCAAACCAATAGAAACTTGATACAAAACCCATATAATAACCATGGGAAACTAGTGCGGTATCCATGGTGGACTATTATACGAGATGATGACGGGAGGCGATGGGAGAGGATTTTGCTTGAGGAGAGATCTTTGCTTGAGGCATTAAAGGCGAGGGAACATCTTGCTACTCATTGGAGTCGGTATATGAGTCGAGATATAACAAAGGCAGCTCCACCTAGTCAGCTTTGAGCACAATGTCATCCAAATTGTAGCGAATGTCTTAAATTCTATTTATCTCCTCACGACATGCAAACATCTTGTAATTGTCAACATGCTTATCACAAATGACCATACTTAACAATGTTTCCAATTATGATGCAAAGAAATTGAATGGAGGAAGTGAAACTATCGTTTAACGAATTTCCATGGATCGGGAACCCACTTGAGTTTGTTGCCTCCAATATCATAAATGAGAAATATACATGGTCCCGAACTCCTTTGCCTCTAATTGCAAGTTCTTTCCTTGCTTCAGGCCCGGAGTCGAAGTAATTGGCCATTGACTCCTAACGAACAAATGTTGACGACACGAAGACGATGACATGATGCACCACCACGATGGTGAGCCAATCTTTGCCAAGGTGCCATGGATATAAATAAACTTTTGATGCTGGGAGAAGGACGACGTGCAAAATCGAGTGAAAAGGATACCTGGTAGCTGAGGTGGAGTAGGGCCTCAATTCCATGAGAACAATAACCATGAAGGTGAGGAGATGGCGCGAACTATGTAGCTAATAGAAAACATAAAATAAGACCATGACACTAAAACACAAAAGACACCTTTAATTCCCAAAACTCCAAAAATTTGAAGGAACGAAGAACGGGGAGACCCAAAATTTTAGAGTGCTATTGAACATTCTTAGAAGTGATAACAAATTTCGAGAACCAAATGGAGAAGGTACCGAGTGCTCAGGCTTACCTCATACCGACCCTAGAAAACTAAAGTAAATTCAGTCGAGGGATTTGAGACAATTCAAAAGGAAACATGGCCAGCCAATTCAAAGAAGGGTCAGACCTTGAATTATGTAAGAAGATCACAAAAAACATTGACTCTTACAATGACTCACCAAGCTACAAAACAAGTACTTGAGTAATGAGTGACTAGTTGGTGAACAAACACAGAAGATAAAGGAGAATAACAAACGAGACAAACCTCCTATAGGGCAGAGGAAACTAACCTACTCATCCAAGTACAACTTGACGATTGCGATCTTGCGTGAACATAAACTAAGACATGAAAATGTAAGCCACCTTGAGAAACTTACCCAAAAGCATATACTGGTGAACAGAGCGTCTGAAGACGGAAACCTTTGAATGAAAAAATAATGTGAGTGATATCCATGGTAAGACGGGTGTACCACGGGTGTTTCTTTAAACAACCCAAAGAAACTCAAGAATCGTGTGCTCATGAATGAGCTCTACACGTGTCTCCGAGAAACCCTGCACAGCACTCCGACCAATCCTCCACAGCAGAGAGCCTCCCTATCTTAGATGACAAAGATTGAAACCTGGTGCGAAAGAGAATTTCTATCTGAGATCAGCGCATACACCTACACGCATTTAAGCCAAACCCAAGGGACGGAGTAGGTGATCCAAGGTTGTAAATAGTGAGGGTGTCATGCGAGGAACAAGCAAATCACGAGATGGAGAGCATTACTCGCAAGCCAAGGGCCACCACCACAGCATGAGTTATACATATGCTTGGCATGTTAATGATGTAACCTAATTGGAAAATTTAGTCGTAAAACCATCCCATCGAGGCATATTCATCTAATTTGTTGTTATATATATGAATTGCTTAATTAAATTAACATATGTTAGAGTCTTTAATTTTGTAGAAAATAATTTAGAGATATTATCATATTTATTTATGTATATGTTTTATTTTTTAAAATAATAAATTTATTTTTAGGTTTAATTTAATTTATATATTATTTTTAAATTGTTTTTTTGAATGATATTTATTTTGAAGAAAGAAGATTGAGCGGATAACTTAACATCTAAAAGTGCTTTAATAACACATCCAATCATATACATCAGAATTTTTATAAACAATTTTTTATATATTTTTATATATTAAAAAATCTTATTTATAAAAACATTTCCAAAACAATCATATTAATCTAGCCCATTTTTATTATAATAAAACTTAATAAAAAACAGAAACCATAAATAAGTTACTAACAAACAATTCCTAAAACGATAAAATTAATCCGGTTTATATTATAATAAAATTTAATAGAAAATAAGAGTTTATTGTAATAAAATTTTATAGAAAATAAGATGAAAATAAGTACAATAGTTATTATGGTTTTATGTTTTTTAATTATAGTAAAGATCATTGTGATATTGACCTAATTTGAATTTGAGAGTTAATTTTTAATAATTAACTTTATAACTAGATTTTATGATACTCTAAATCTATATTTAAGTAAAGAATAGCTAAAAGTTATAAAACTATGTAATATATATAACAAGATGAATATGTTAAACCTAAAACGATATTATAAATTAAAAATTATTGCACATATTTTGATATTAACTTTAAAATGATGCATGTATTTATTGGAGTTGTATTCACGGTTAATCTATTAAAAATTAACACAAGGGTTTTATATTAAATTTATATTTAATCGCGGCATATACTCATGAGAATTATATGGTCATTTTTCTCAAAGATATCTAGAATGTCGGTGTGTTTAATTGCCCTTACCCAAATTACAACAACAAAAAACCCCAATCTAAACTATACTCTTATTTGAGAGGAGTATATGCATCAAAATTGGAATAAAAATCATAAGCATTTGAAACCAAACATTACAATTACGATTAATCTGCGGTGTTTGTTGTTGACATGTTGAGGTCGATATCTCAAGAGTGCTCTACATGGATGGACTAGCTAGTTGAACGTCCTCTAGTTGGAGGCGCAGAATACTTCATAGTGCATCCACCTCATCTTCCAAATGAGAAAAATTCACAATTATATAAAGAGTTGCACTTAAGTGCATTTGTTTGTATATCATGACATGCAAGTTGTACATTTCGAGTTGATAGCCGCATGCTCTTTTATGCAATGTTCACACAGGTAGGCTAGATGATCGGGTGCTCGGTTTATGCTGAAAAATCAAAGTTCTCGAGAATGGCACAAAACTTGAACGACGGAGTGCGGTGCTCGTTGTTGATCGACACTTCGTTTCGCATGAAATGGACTATGTATGCTCCAGTAGGTTATGTCTGTTTGCACAAACGGGGAAAAAAAATTGGTGACAAAGGAGCCAGTCATCAATCCTTGCGGTGACGTGGCATGGCGATTGGGCGGTCAATGTTTGATCAAAGTCCTTTGGCCAATTGGGATTGCCAAATAAGCATTTGTGATTAGTTAGAATATGTGGTTATCGCATCTTTTTAATGGTGAAGTTTTGGTCCAATGGGGAGAGAACACGTGGTGCAACCTAGGGCTGCCATGTGCCCGCACCCCACTCCACGGTGGTGTAAAATTGTTTTTGGTTGAAGACGAGATGGAGGCACTAGGGTTCGACCCGCAGCCTCCACACCAAAGCCATATCATTTACCATTCAGCCACACACCAAGTTCTTAACATATTACGTATTCCACATATATTTGGTGTTTATTAAAGTTGCCGACGAGGGAGTGGGGGCTGGCTTGATGCATATGCCTACGGCTTGTGAGAGCGCCGGCGGAGCTAAACACTAATCAAAGGATTTAAAACTATTAATCCGGTTGATAACACTAATCCCCATCACTAACGATAATCGATGTTTACCACTAAACACAGATTAAGGTGCTAAATACGCTTAATTAAAACTATTTGTATTAGTTTGGCGGTTCGCCAAATCAACGGAAATGCCGGTTTAGTGCCAACTAACCGGATTTAGCTCTAGTTAGCTAAATTTAGGCAGAAAAGGTCATAACATTTGGATTTTTCGACCCAGGTGGGTGTAGAAAGAGGCTAGATGACCATTTTTGGGCATTCTAGACTCGATAGTCTGCAATTTCGGGGAGCAAAAAGCATTGTAAACACATCATTTTGCAAATTTGAGCATAATGTAGAGCCCAATATGGAAAGTGGACGAGGAGATGTAGCAGGAGGGGTGAACTCCTTCATGAGTTCTTGTGTTGTTGATGTGTTGTATGGTGATTGTTAACAACTGGAAAATGATCTGTGAGACGACATCAATTAATGTCAGACCTAAGTTCTGAGGACAAGGATAAATTATGGAATCAAAAAAGTATTTAATATCTCTAAGGTTGTGAGAAAATCAAATTTGAACTAGTGTCGAGGCTCGAATGCACACTTGTTCCTTGAAAAAGATCACCTTATGCGCCCTTATTTGGGCAGATAAGCGCGCATTCTAGAAAGTGGGGGAAAAAATTCACTACAGGACCTGAGAAGCAAGCAAAGGACGGTTTCTCCTTATGTGAAAGCGCCTAAGGACAACACTAGCACCTCCTTCGGCATTGTGTGAGCACACAAAAGCATCTTTGAGCACACAAAAGCATCTTTGAGCACAATGGAATCATACCCCTCCTTGGGCCACCATCCATCATGTACCAAAGGGAGGAAAGGGGGTGAAGCTCACCTATTTAAACCCACCAGAGATGAACAAATGGTGCTCACAAAGTTATGCTAGCGAAGTTGCCCAGAGAAACACCGGCGTCTTGTGTGACCCCGAGGAGCTTAGAGAAGAGGACTCGATGGTTGGCCACCCAACATCCTAGTCCATTACAACGAGAGAGAGAGAGAGTTAGACTATGTCGAGAAGGCAAAGCTTGAAGGACAAACATCCTTTCATCGGGTCCTAGAGCCACGCACACAGGCCCTTTTGGCAAGTGGGTAGATTTGTTTTTCATTCCAAGCATTCAATAAGAAGAGGCCATTGGTAGATTGTTTACCTTGATGCTTGTTTAGACTCTCTATATAGCTTCTTTTGTGTTTTTAGTTTGAACAATAGAGCATACTTTAGTGTATTACTTCATTTAAGTCTTATATGAGCTCCCCCGAGATAATGCCTATTACCTATAGTTTAGAAGGTAGACCACACTCTCTAAACTCGTGCAATTTGTACAGTGTGTCGAATCCACCCGCAACCGGGATTGGCGACTCCAACGATGTGTTTCAAGTTTTATGTGGTTGTGCCTTCTTTTGCGGGAGACCCTTAGTATCTTTGCGGTGGAGCGCGGTCTCGACCCATCTTTCGGTCCTAGACTCATTGAGGTGATTAAGAAGAAGGAAGCTCCTAATTTTTGCACTTGCGAGGGGAATTTTTGCGTGAGTTTACACACGAACGTGCGAGCGTGCGTTTAGGAGTAACACACGTGCGGGAAAGCACACATTGTTAGAAGTTTTACACGCAATTTGCGAGAGAGTTTTTTCTCCCTATCTTACGCATTGTTTACGCTTGTAAGTGTGTTGGGGAAACCCCTAATGTATGCACTTGACATAGTGTTGATACCCCATGACTACGAAGGCCCGATTTTCTTCTTTTTGTAGGCATTTAGTTAGTTTTCATTTAAGTTGGTTTTGCAAAAAGTGTTCACATAAGTTTAAGTAGGAGGGGAAATTAACCATTGCTTTTCGAACGATTTATGTTTTTGAAAATTACGGTATGCACATAGTTTAAATAGTCCAGTAGGTAGCTCATGACCACACATGCATAAACTAGTGTAGGAAATTGTTTAGTTTAAATTTCAATTTTTGCATTTAGGAAATTGCGGGACTAGGATTGAATCACAGAGTTAGAGCAAGTAATATGTATTTGTCTTTGCGCCATTGAGTGACCTAAACAAGCATATGAACACTCTATATTTGTGGTTTTCCTTTCCCTTTGAGTCACTCACACTGAATAATTAGGAGGGTTTTAAGAGCGGCCCATTATCATAATGATTTTATTTAGGAGAGCAAGGAATAACGTCACATAGTTTAACTAGGGGACTTTTTGTAAAGGATCATAGATATCCATATGTTCAAATTATGAGATTGTTCACCATACGCTCACACACATTCACCCACTAAGAAAAGAAAGCCACCCACAAAAATAACTTAAAAACCAACTCACTAAAATTCTCCCCACACGAGACAGTGTGATTAAGTTAGGATCAAGGGGTAGGCATCAATAAGCGCCTTGATCACGCTTCACATTTGAAACATAATTTTTTTTTTTTTTTTAGGGAGCTTTAAAATCCACCTATCAGCCCATGGAAAAGAAAACTTGAGCGCAGCCAGGGAGCCAGGTCAGAGGGTTTAGGCTTAAGAGGCGCGATGCGTGCGGTGTCGGTTGGGGCTACTAACACAGTGATGCCTGGGAATGCCCATTAGGCGACTACCAAGAAGCCAAGACTCGAGCAGCTCACGTGGGATGGTGGTTCTTGGTGGCCAAAATTAGGGCATCCTTTACCCTATAGGTGATGGTGCGAGCAAAAGCGCGGACCCTCTACCCTTACCTTGGTTGATTCTCTTCGGTGGCCCAGGAAGTGTGATTCTTCCGGGACGTTGTGCCATCACTCGAAAGAAATCTCTCAAGGCCAGTTACTTTTGAGTGTGTGAGGGCGTTATTAGGTCTTCTAGGATTTTTGAGTATCATAACAAACAAGCAGAACCATTTTTGCTTGATTGCTCCACATAGAATAAGTTAAAGGAAAATTCATTTCATTTTCGCTTTGTCTTATGTATGTGGCCATAAAATTCGTGATCATAGACTTTATCCCCTCAAAAGGTTTTCAAAACCTAACCTGGACGACCTCAAACGGTTCCAACGGAACCTCGTCGATCGGGCGTCTTTTGGACCTCCCCATTATCGGGGAGGGCTTCTAGGTCTTTTGCCATTTACAGGCGTCAAAGACGGAACGTTGCACGGTGGTTGGTTCCTCCTTTCTTGGGGCTTGACACTTAGTTGGGAACCCTAGTCGGTCTCCCAACACCACACCACCTCCTCCCCCCTCATCCCCTAGAGGGGGCGAGAAGGTGCATCCCATACGGGAAGCCAAGCGATTTCACAACCCCGAGATACGTCAGAATAACCCTTTGTTCTAACCGAACTTCGTGTCTTCACATGTTGCCATGGCGTGACCTCTCGGTCACCCTTCTTAACAGCGTTAAATCACGGATTTAACCAAGCTCACCAATGAACCCATCGCACACAACCCCGATTGGCCTCCCATGCCTGAAGCTCCCTTCGGACATACCAAAGTTTGAGGGGGCAAGAAAGTAGGAGCCCGGGGAATCATATAATGACTTTTCACTGTGGTGCTCATCGAAATAATAACATCATTGAAGATACTATTCGATTGAGGTTGTTTCAACTCACTCTCACGGGAGTGGGCTGAAATGGTCGTCGACAGCCCACACTTCACATAGGGCAACTGGCGCCCTCGCTAATGCGTTCCTCACATACTCGTTACCCATTATACAATTCGGGAATGGAGTTGCGACTCATTTAGAGACAAATCCCCTCTACCCACATTTACGGAACATCTCCATGAGTGGAGACGACATCGCGGCCCATGCAAAGCACGACTCGACGGCCAGTCCTTTTAGATTTATTCTTGAAATCTCTGATGTTGGAAAATTTAAAAGGATGTGGCGCAACGTAACCCCACATCAGGAAGGGGACGCAATTAGTAGGCCCAACAACTTGAAGGCGATCTATCGCAATCGGGATACATATCTGATATCACGCCTAACACCCTATGCAATCTTCTCCAAGAATTCGGGTGCGTTGAACTACTGCAAATGGACTTATTGGGTCGATGACCCAAGGGTACCTAGGCAGCCAGCAATCGAGAATCCAGTTACACACATGGGTCTACCTAGAACATGTCTCAACCCGATTTCAAAGTCTCATGTACGACAACAAAATTTGACTAATAGAGGCGCGATGTATCACCAAGAGGACCTTACCCCCTGCGGCGGGGGGACCGGTATGCGGGAAGAAATACGCTGAATAACTCCCCCAATGGCTAGGTGCAAACATGGGACAACGGTATGCTGGAGTCCCAAGCACACTGGCCCACGACGCGAAAAATGCGGAGGTGGTGATGCGACGGTCCCAAAATCAACCACATTGGTATGATCGGAGAATTACCCTCCTAACGTGGTCAAAAGAAAGGTAAACAAACTTCAAGGGAACACGGACGGGGGGGGCAACAACCAACAATACCCCTTGTGACCCTAGGACTGAGATAACCCCAACCCGAACCCAGACCGGAAGACGACGATTGCTCGAAAGTAAGGGAAAAAGGCCACATGCGAACAAACCATTCTTGTTTGATATGTGGTGGTACGGACACTATACTCACCAGCTTGTCCCTAAATTCCACACGAGCTTAAAGAGCTTTAGAGTGCTTAGAGAGAGGACGAGGAGGATCTTTGAGAGAAAAGCGAAGTTATCTGAGAACCATTCCCCCATCAAGGAACGGTTAGCACTCGTGAGTAAAACCCCAACGATTAAGAAAAACAACCATGAAAATTTACATGGGCGCGAGGGAAATGTTTTCAAACCCATGTCAACGGCTATGACACCCCACTGGAGACGTCGGTACGTCAGGGGCTAGTACATCGTCTGTGCACCTTTGACCATTCCAAAGATTCCTTTGGAACAGAAATTTGCAAAAAATGGTTAAAGGGCCTAATAGGTAATTGCATGAACTACTCTAAAGAAGCCCACAATTACAACATCGTAGAAAATTTGTGATCACCTCTTCTATTTATGTTCGCTTTGGAGAGTCTTATGGCGGAGTGCTAGAAGAAATGGAAAGCCGCTTTGCATTAGCGTCGACCACGATCGACACGTGCAAGATGGATTTTGATTTAGACAAAAGCCACCCCTAGGCTTCCTTCCATGGTCGCCTTCTAGATACCGATGTCGGTGAGAATATCACTATTCAGATGTGTCATTGACAAGGAGTGCATCCACATGCATCATGTCAAGAATGTATGTGAAGTTAGGAGACCCAAAACTCAAACCTTCCATTATCACACTTAGAGCATACGACGGGTCGACCCTCGACTGATCGGTCTCTTCCAAAATGCCCAGATGCAGCAGCCAACAGGTCCACATAGACATCGAAGTCTTGGACATTCACTTGGATTACAATATACTCCTTGGCGGAGTTACATGTATACGATGTTTGCCATAACATCCATAGTTTCCGCATCATGATGTTCCCCCATGAGGATTGAATCATTACGAGCAAACCCGGTGACACACAACGAAAGCATCCTTTGACCTGTGAGATATGAATTTCCACATGTAGACACAACCACGAGATGGTCTTTTACGCCCATCCAAGAATATGGCCACAGCCAATTTAAGCCCGTCGTCCTTCTTAGGATCATTCCTAGGAGATCCTCACATTATCCTGAGTATCGCCAGACGCCATAGGGGCCGGTGTGCATGATTTCCAAATCAAGCAGAGGTTAGTCGAACAGCATGGACTGGCCATTAATGACAGAGGCATCGGCCTGCGCAGCCTCCCTGATCCTCTTGCCTCCCAAACTCCTTTCCTATACCCACCTCTTGGCTTCACCTTCCATCGAGGTCTTGACTCTTGGTACTACCCAAATATCATTGGCATTCCCAATGTGGTATCTCGTTCCCATGAGCATGATTCTCAAATATTCTGCGTTTGGGTTAAAGCACCGGTCTAGAGGCCCCAGCCTACCCAAGTACTAGCGGCACTTTGCAAGGGAATCCCCAATGTGAAAGCCGACGACCCACGGTGAAGAAAATTGCCGAAAGGAAAGAAAGTGGTGACCCCCACCATATAGCGAGAGTCATCGACTGCGCTGTGTGATGTCACGAGGACACCCTATTCACATATGCCCGAGTTGGACAAATTAAAACCACTCCTGCGGTGCGGCGGGCACATCAAAACGACATTCCCATAAAAAAGGAACTCGCCACCAAAAGTACGGGAAAACCGTTGCGTACCACTCATGCATGCGCCCTACGCGTACCTATGGGAGTATACCCACCAGCACAATCGAAAAAAATACCACGGTATAGGGACGCCTTACACGTGATCCAAGCGATCTATCAAGGATCCCTCCATCGATCCCATTAACGACAGACACGCATCATTTTGTACCTACAAGAAGAAGCAGTCACGAGAAGCCCCCTGTGGTACCACCTCCCCCGATCGAAAAGTCGTACTGCGATGAACTCGATCATTTCGTCATTATTTCTTGACCCAAATGTTCAAATATGGTACCCGGTGCATGTAGTGTAGAGAATTTGAAAAAATAGCTGAATTATTCACGAGATTATCTACGATTACACACTATTTAAGCTTCATGCATAATACATAACCTCTTCTACAATTGATCATCAATTTGCGGAATTAGAAGCGTTCGCATGCGCACATTAAAACATAATCGAAACACACATATAACACGGTATGTAATGGGGAAAGCTTACGGCTGAAAACCCCAACTATACGTATATTATAATGATAGGAACATGTAACAATACATAGCACAAAGCTCCTCCATGACTCTCGGCCTTCTCCTAGCATGCTACACACAAACTAGCTGAGATATAGAACAAGGCACAAGTTCAAATCTCCTCCACAAGTACACTGCCTCTCTTTAACGCAATCAAGATGAATAATGATGAGATCCAAGTTCGAATCCCACTAGCTTGTATTGCGCAATCCTCTGGCAATCTCGGTCAATGTGTGTGCAAATCTCATGCACGACCATAGTCTGGCCCCGATAGTAGAATCACCCTTTCACCCACCTCTAACAGGGTCTCCTTTAATTGTCCATGCATTGAAGTTAAGCGATGTATTATTTAGTTGATTTATGAGTTAATAATTAGTGAATTAATTAATAATTAATTCACACCATTCATCACAAGTGTATTTATCGATTAGACTAAATACAACTAGTTCAACTAAGTTAAGCCAGAACACAACTCCTGTATTTGTCTCATCCAACTCCCACCAAACTCTGCCACATGAGTTCTTGAAGTCAACCATGCAATAGCTCAACTAACCCATAAGAATAGCGTAATTCCTTACGTAAATTTTGCATGTGCACATCCAAGCATCAAGCGAAGTGCTCAAGAGGATAAGATAATGTTTATGGTCAATGTTATTAAGGGTTAATAATATTCGAGAGCATTCTATTTTTAGGCGGCGGTCTAAAAATAGATTAAGCCAATGTCAAAATAGAGGTCCATCTATTTTTACCAACTCGACCAATCATCCATAAATAGCATCACGCAACTCATAGACCATGATCCATATGTCTAAAAATAGACATAGTCTAAAAATAGACTTTGCGCCAAAAATGGCACACGGGCCCACTTAGTGAAGAGCGACTTCTTTTCTTAAGCTCCCATCATCTTGTTGCATTTTCAACACTCCCTCTCAACAGATATGGATTATACGCAGCTATCACGCCACCTGTGGTATTGAGATTTTCTCACAGTGAGCGCCTTCGTCAAGATATTATCACGATCCTCAGTGGGGAATGTATGAAAGTAACATGATTCTCGTACACCTGATCTACGATATGATGGTACACGATGTCGATGTGTTTGGATCTATCTGAAATCTTGGATTAGCTTAGAGAGTTTAATGCAACACTATTTATCACAATAAATCACGGTAGGCTCCAAGTGTGACCCAAACAACTGACCGGATCTTCCTCATCCATATGGTCTCGCATGCAGCCAAGCTTGCTGCCATATACTCATCCTAATTTGAAGCGAGTGCACACGGATCTACGCTTCTTTGTACCCAGCTATGTCGGCCGATGCGAAGATCCCTCTAGATGTGCTCTTTACGTAGGTTGGGCTCCACCTTGTCTGCATCCGTGAAGCCACATGGCTTCCTCATCCTCTGTCTGTACCACAATCCATATCCTAGATGTGCCTCTAAGATAACACAATACATGCTTGCGCCTTCGAAGAGCTTGGTAGGCTTAACCCACTTAACTTGTGAAGGCAGAGCGGTTAACGACATAGCATATATCGGAGTCGATGTTTGACCGAGATACATAAGCGACCCCACCAACTCTCGATAAACGGTGGCATCCACTACCTCGTGCAGTAGCATCCTCCTTCCTCCAACCTCGAGGAAGAGGAGTATCCAACGAGCTTGTAGCCATGCATGTTGAACTTCTCCCGGTATCTCACGGGCATGCCTACGAGAAACAAACGAGTCCATCCTTTGCTTGTGCCAAATTTCCAATCCCGAAATAATGAAGGAGGCCCAAGTCCTTCATCTCAAACTCTCTAGCAAGATCCTCCTTGCATGAAAGTATCAACTGACTCATCACCGTCAAAATCAAATCATCTGTATCAAGTACAATGATCAACGACTTACCCTCCACCACAATGCGAGGTACGGGTTAGGATCACGCCTCACTCTTGGAGAATCCAGAGTACGGGTGATAACTCTCTATCCATGTGTACCAAGCACGAAGTGCTTGTTTCAACTTACTCTGAGTGCTCTCTTGAGTGCACTTTTACATGTGACTCTTCTTGAAGATCTAGAAACCTTCGGGCTGCTCTATGTACACCTCCTCCTCAATGACTCGTTGAACGCGGTCTTCACATCCATACGATAGATGTGCCACCCCCATCTATGTTGAGAGAGCAGAATGCGTCAGGTATGGAAGGAATACCTTGCGACGAGGTGCAAAGGTCTCATCTTAATTGATACCCTCTATACGGCGAGAAGCCTCGGGCAACAAATATTTCCTTGTACTTCTCCACACTCTCGTGTTGCTGCTTCACTTTGTAGATCCATCTCGAACCTACCTTTGATTTCCCCCTCGACCTTGCAGGACAATCTCCCATGCACTTTTCGACAATCGAATCATACTCTTCCACCATGGCATCTACCCATCACCGGGGTCCTCCACTGACTTCCTCGAAAGAGGATGGCTGTCACGACACATTTGCTCACAAGAGCCATGTATACGATGTGCGGTCCAGGTGATTGTCTCTGTCTGTTGTGTTGTAGGTGGTCCTACAACCTTCTACGCATCTTGAGCCCAGTCGCTCGGCTTACGCCAGTGGCTTAGCCCTCGATGGTTGGCGGCGCATGAGTGGTCTCTTCCTCCATGAACTTCCTCTTGTGGCTGATCCACATCCTGAAGCTCATCCTTAGGAACTAATAGCTCTATCTGCATACGAGTGTGGCTCCCTCTCCAAGCGAACACTTCATGGCTTTCTCCTCACGAAATTTGATATCCAGTGCACAACGGTCTTGCCGGCGTGGCAAATACACACGATAGTTATGGGGCGTATCGGTGTACCCCACAAATATCCCAACCTCTGGTTGGATCCAACTTCTTCACTGGCATCCTTCGTCACATGCATGTAGACGGGTGAACCAAAAATTCTCAAATGGGAAATATCGGGCCTCTTACCGAGACGCCTCCTCGGGTGTACTCATGCCAAGTATCTTGTGAGGACAACGGTTACGCACATATCTTGCGTGTGCATGCCTCTAGACCACAGAGTGAATGGTTAGGCCTTTGATCATACAACATCGCCGTGGAGCACCCACGATCGTTAAACATTCTTAAACTCAAACAGCCCCATTCTGGCTGTGGGTTATGAGGGAGTCTTATGAGCTCTTTTAAATTCCTTACCTTGTTGCAAAAGTCCTTGAATTCGTGAGAGATGAATTCACCACCATTGTCGCTCCTAAGAGCCTTCACATGCTTCCCAGATTCCTTCTCAGCCAATGCCTTGAACTCACGAGAACTTTGAGTATGTCTCGCTCTTCTGCATGAAGAAGATCAAACACCAGGAAAAATCATCAACAAAGATCACATGGTCCAGGTGTGCTGGCATCGGCTGCGAGAAGGTCCACACACGTGCAGTGTGAATTCTCTCAAGGATCGTCGTGGCGCGACTATCCTTCTCGTGAAAGGTGGATTTCACAAATTTTCCCAGGGTACACCTTGCAGCGATCGAGTTGCGCAGAGTGCCCTTAGGAAGCCCGGTAGAAATCTGTGCCGGTATCTTCAAAGCTCCATGGTGAAGGTGGCACAATCTCGGTGCCACGGCTCGCCATCATCTCGGCTCACCACTCCTTTTTCCTTGCATGCTATTGGCTGCGCGACCATCTACTTGATTGATAAAGGTTCTTGACTCGAACCCTATCTTCGGGTTTCTCAGTTGTCTTCTTTGGCAGCGGGGAAAGCCTTTCCCTCGGCTAAAGACAACATCATATCCTTGTCTTCTAACATCGCCACGAGATAATATTTTTCTTCAATCTAGAACATGCATCACTTCCTTCAATACAAAGGGAGGGTTTACGAGACTCCCTCTCAAAGGGAAATAGATGCAGTCTGGGATTTGCCTTTGTATCTACCATCATCGCCCATCTCGATGTGCACTCCAAGATCTTTCTCATCGAGATCGGAGAAAACAAATCTCGATCTCCGGTCATGTGAAAAGGCACCACTTGTCAAAAACCATGCGATCCATCACTTGATACCAAGCATGCGATTAGCGAAAATCCGACTCAGTTGTGAGGCTAAGGCCTCTCTCGCTGGGAATCCGGCGGCATGCTTATTTCTTCTTACGTGGACAATTTGTGGCATAATCGTCTTTGGTAATGATCAAAGCACTTCACCTTGGACATGTCTTGCTTCTTGCCTTTCAAGCTAGAATGAGAAGCTTTCTTGCTCTTCCCCTTCTTTTCTTTGGCGACCAAGCGCAATTTTCTTCATCAGTGCCTTTGATGAAGATCGTCCTGATACTCAGCCTTATCTCCTCTTGCATGAGATCAGCCAAAGTCGCTCCCCATCTGGAAATTTCTCCCAACCATTGAGAGTCATTAGAGAATTCAACTCTTGGAGGAGAAGATCAAGGAGAGCCAAGTCCACCAAGTCTTCATCGGCTCCCCCAAGTCACCCCCACACTTCCCAACTCATCCCTGCATTGGGTGAACCGTGAGGTACTTGGATATGCGTCGCCTTTCTCCATCTTTATGTTTCGAGTTTATCCTTGAGCGCCAAATTCCTCACAGTCACTCTTGCTTTGGAATAAATCGTCCAACGCTTTCCACATCAAGTATGGAGAAGCTTTTCCATGCGGAGGCCCCGAATACAATGTGATCCCCTTCACGCCCTCCAACCGGAGAATCCTTCGACATTTCTTGTCTTATTTTGCCAAGCCTCAACTTGGCTTGACATCGGTAGGCTTTGGGACTTTAGCATATATGAAATCCTTCAGCCCATTGTCTTCTAACACCACCTCCATCATGTCCTTCCATGCAACATAATTAGTACGCCCTCGAGGGCATACTACAATACTTAATCGTTGAAAGACATTTTGACTTCGACACCAAGAAAACCTTTGCTGCAAATTCGAATTCCACCGGCTCAAAACTCAACCAACCACGATGCGGCGAAGACAAAGTATTTCTAACCTGGACATCGACGTAGGGGGAATTTCTTTGGATATATCACCTTTGAGGAAAGGATGGATCGAGCTACTGGCAGCTTACGGACTCTGTCTATAGAAATAAATTGTAATCCTTGTAATAGATCAGATGATCAATTTACATTTCCCAGATACCATGTAGAAATTTGAATAATAAGTGAATTATTCATAGAGATTATCTACGATTACACACTATTTAAGCTTCATGCATAATACATAACCTCTTCTACAATTGATCATCAATTTGCGGAATTAGAAGTAGTTGCATGCGCACATTAAAACATAATCAAGCACACATATAACACGGTATGTAATGGGGAAAGCTTACGGTGAAAACCCCCAACTATACGTATATTATAATGATAGAGAACATGTACCAATACATAGCACAAATCTCCTCACAACTCTCGACACTATCTCGCATGCTACACACAAACTAGCTCATATATAGAGCAATTACCGAGTTCAAATCTCCTCCACATAGTCTTGCTTGCCTCTCTTTAGCAATCTAAGATGAATAATGATGAGATCAAGTTGAATCCCACTAGCATGCTTGTGCAATCCTCATTAAATCTCAATCAATGTGTGTGCAAATCTCATGCACGTATAGTCACAAGCGATAGTAGACTCACCCTTTCACCCACCTCAACACGGTCTCCAGCGAGCTGCATTCATGCATTGCAGTTAAACGATGTATTATTTAGTTGATTTATGAGATAATAATTAGTGAATTAATTATAATTAATTCACACCACTCATCACTAGTGTATTTATCGGTTAGACTAAATACAGCAGTTCAACTAAGTTAAGCCAGAACCACGACTCTGGCTTGTCTCATCGACTCCACCCAGGCTACGCACATGAGTTCTAAGCCGAAGTCAACTATGCAATAGCTCAGCTAACCCTTAGAATAGCGCAATTCCTTCTATCGACTGCATGTGCCACATCCAAGCATCAAGCGAAGTGCTCAGAGGATAAAAGTTAATGTGTTTATGGTCAAATATTTATTAAGGGTTAATAATATTCGACGATTACATTTTTAGGCGGCGGTCTAAAAATAGATTAGCCAATGTCTAAAAATGAGGTCCATCTATTTTTTCCAGCACAAACCAATCATCCATAAATAGCATCACACAACCTGAATATGATCCATATGTCTAAAAATAGACTTTGCGCAAAAATAGCACGCGGGCCCACTTAGTGAAGGCGACTTCTTTTCACTAAGCTCCATCATCTTGTTGCATTTTCAACATGTAGTGTCTTAGTGCTAACATGGATATTCCATATTCATGCCGGATATGCGGGGATAACCACCTTGGCACATCATTCACTACATAGAGATTACGACTTTTAGATTGTATGCGATCGGCATTTGTCCAGCCTCTCTCCAGAGGATGGCCATGAGGCGGGATTCCATGAGAACGATTCGACGACCCGAGAGGATGCTGACAAATGCGTCCACCGTCATGGCCATATGAAAGACAACCAAGTAGGGAGAGATTCATCCCCTCCAAATGCCGACGACACGACACACCACATACGGTTCTTAAATCTGTAGTCAGAACCATGACCCATTGCTCCACGCTCATCTACCATAGGTGTTGAGGCAGTACGCGGCCCTGAGATATCTCGGCCCTATGACGGTACAAACCCAAGACATGCAGCCTCTATCTACGATGTCTAGTTCCACCGCATCCATGATGGAGTCTTTGTCGTGTTTCTCAACTAGCTCCACCAATATCACCCCCATTGGTGAGTCTCCAGCCAACGGGGAGACACTCCCCCCTTCGAGACCCTCTTTCATTCGGATGAGGATATCTAGAAACCATGTCGGGCAGGTGCCATGGGATGCATGCATCACCACTCTTGATTTCTTCCCTAGGAAGGTAGTCGATCTTGACAAGACAACCGAACCCGAGAGATCTATGCGATCGAATCAAAGCACTTTCGCCATCGGGAAAAGTCAAGCTGGTTCAAAAACCCCATCCACACGCCGTGCGTTCGAGGAAGGAAATATGTCGAATATTTCACCTTCCATTAAAGTGAACATCACAAATCCATCAAAGAGTCGAAGGAAATCTCGCTAAGGGAAACTTATGTTCACCGAAGAAGTAGCCTCTTATACCAAATTATTCTGAAATTATCGAGATATCTTCGCTTTGGACTACTCGAAATGCACGGGCTTAGTCATGTCATTGTAGCACCATATTGAAACTTGGTTGGATATAACCCAGTCCACCAAAAACAACGTGTGCACCCATCAAAGCGAGAAGAAATAAAATGAGAAATCGATAAGCTTCACAAAAGCTTGGTTTATCTACCCCATCCCTTTATACATCTTGGGTTTCTAACCTTTGTTCACATCATGAAAAAACACTGGCACCATATGCATACGCCTTTGATTTAGAGATTTGAACAAAGCTAGTCCTAAAGACAATTATCCCACCCCCTTCATCGACCAAATTATCGATGCTTGCGCTGGCCACAAGGACCTATCCTTTATGGATGAGTTCTGCGGATATAATCAAATCCAGATCCGCCATGCACGGTCAGGTATAAAGCTGCGTTCACCACACCACGGGGCACATTCCCATGCAAGTATGCCATTTGGCTTTAAAGAATCTTGGATCTACCTTCCAAAGGGCCATGAATTACATATTTCATGACTTGGCACACCTTATCCTCGCCTACTTGGATGACCTTACGATCACGCTCCAAGAAGCACTCCAGGCCATCTCGAGGATGCGTGATTGGTATTCCAATGATGTCGTCGATACAACTGCGGCAAGCCCTCTTAAGTGCGTCTTACGCATCAGCGCGGGAAGACGGTTGGGGTTTGTGTGTCCCAGCAAGGGATTCGAGTTGACCCTTTAAAGGTTCAAACCATTAAAAGAAGTCCCCACCTCGAACCCTCGGAACTTCTTTCCAAAGCACAACGGGGAAAAGGCCAATTTTTACGCGACGTTTTGTCCCTGAATTACGCCACACAGTGCTCAAGGGTTCTGCGCCTCCTCTGCCGGGACATCCGTTTAAATGGGATGATCATGCCCAACAAACATTTGATGCGTTGAAATAAACACTATCTTCAACACCACTTATACGGTCTTGATATAGCAAGGATTATATCCTGTATCTATTAACCATACGACTCCACGTTGGGCGGGTATTGGTCTCGGAGGGCCCCGGATGGAAGAGAGCACGTAAGCTATTCGTCGGTAAAACCCTATCAGACCCCTCATTAAGATATGAGCCTGAAGAAAGAATTGCCTAGAATTAATCCACGCAATGCGAAACTTTGCCATTATCATCTTAAAAGACCACGGTCATACTTGAGATACTAATCCCATCAAATTCTGCTCCTGCAACGCCGGCTAATGAACCACAAGTACGCTCGTTAGATAGTCATTCTCCAAAGAATATGACTTATAGTTTCGCTCTCCCCAAAGAAAAAAGGCACTTGCCCTACGCCGGGGATAAGTTACGGATCTCTGGGGAGATTCGAAAGGGTCACTAGTAAATGATTCGCTACGGGATGAACACACGTGTTCTTTATAACCTTGGAGTGACCCTTGGTGCAGGGGATATTCTCCTATTCTTACAAACCCAAAATTTCAAACCTCACCTCACGTGAGATGACCGCCGATGAATACACCAACAATCCCCTCGATACCTCCTCTTAGGAGATGTCTTATACGGGGAGAGGCATCGATACGATCTTGTGTAACACCTCACTCGCGATCCAAGCGAGAGCAAGTGCGACGAGCAGCCCTTATAACGGTACATGTGGCAATATCTCTTGGAATAGCTACCGCCCAAGATTCCTACGAACGAGATATTTTTGGCCATCCGTTACCGCGGCGGTATCACGGCGGTCAAAGATCACGAGCCGGTGCCAGCAGTTCACCCACAAGGAAAGAGCACCACCTATCCTACGCATCTGTCATATTGTCGCCCCCTTCTATAAATGGGGAATCAAATTCATGACTTGTAACCATTCATCGAGGCAACCATAAATACATCATCGTGGTCGTCGATTATTTCACCAAGTGGGCTGAAGCCATGCCCACATACGACAATACGACGAGAAACGCCACTCGATTCTGTTGTACGTGATAAGCGTTTGGCATCCCTAAAGTTAGTCTCAGGCCCACGAAAGCACTTAGAAAGCAGAAGTCTTCGAGGAGCTATCTCATCATCTCGGATTCAACCATGAATTCGCTTCACCATATGCCCAGTCCAACGGACCAGTGGAAACCATTAACGAAGTACTCAAAACTATGTTAAAACGCATGGTGAACAACCACAAAAACCAACTAACACCACATGCTCTTTTAAAGCCACATTAGTGTCTGCCCTTGATAGTTAATACTTCCATTGGTTTTACTCCTTTCCACTTAATATATGGGATTGTTGTGATCCCCATAGAGATACGAGATCCCAAACTTGCATACAGCATCGAACTCCTTGATGACACCTAGCCTCTAGAACAATTCTGGTACAACTAGAGCCAGTTGGCCCAACAGAGGCGACAGTATTTGGAAACACGATAAATTCCCATTAGAAAATGGTAAAAGCATCATTCGACCACCACATCACCCCTCGCTCCATTTGCGAAGGAGAGCTAGTCCTTCGCTACGATAACAGTAAAAAGAAGCCTTAGGGCAGGGAAAGTTTGAAACCTTGTGGAAAGGGCCCTATATCATCAAACATTTCCTTCGAGCGGGGGGGGCATACATCTTGGCCGAGCCCATGGACAGAGACCTACCTCAATGGCCTTTACCTCAAGAAATTCTACCCATAAGGTCCCCACTAGCCCTTATCCCCTAGGAGCAGACACACAGAGCACAACACCAAAATGTTGCAACCCACAAAAAAACCTAAATGCGCTCAAAATATCACCATGGATCACCAACTTGAACCTTATTTCAGATTTGTTGATGGAGCCTCGCGATGGTCTCAAAAAATAGGCCCCACTGCGCCCGGTCATCTACTACCACTGACTAGATCACCACTATGTTGAAACGATGAGTGCATTGGGTTAGCAATAGCAAATCGAGGTAGAATATGATCTTGTTATCGGACTTATGTGCGAGGCCCTCCACACGGGCATACGCCATGCATGTCTACCTAGTTTCCCGAGTTAGTAGTCTTGGAGAGTTAAACCAAACATATGAAACCGAGAAGTAAGAAAACCTATTTAGAAAATATTTGTGTACGAGAATATTAAGTAGACAATTTGATTATAATACATTCTCACATGTATTAAGGAATCAAAACGAAACGATTGATCGCATAGCTAACAATATCCTAAATTTGGAATGCATCATGAGTAAACCACACCATACATAAAAATCATAACATGTATATCCACTAGCATAACAAAAAATGCATAAAGCGAAATAGACACCACACCATGTAGCGCAAAAAAAATCTCTCATATATATATAAAAAATATACGTATCGAGGTACAAAAATAGTATCAGCGGCCCATTTAGCCGGCCAAAAATACGAGAGGTCGTCAAAAATAAGGGAAGCATCCTCATAATGGGTACTTTCCACATTATACAAATCCTACGTAGGGCGTGCCCCATCAAGAGAGAGCACACAGGCCCACCACTACTCACAGTGCCACCACGTGGCTGTTGTCGCCAGCTGCTGTGCTACTGTCATAGAGTAGGCCGGTAGTCTCTCTCACGAGGCCATCCTTGTCTCTATCCATACCTCCTCGAAGTCATCCATAAGACCCTAGAACGGGCATCCCATGGGTCAAGCGGTCCACCAACCCCGGTCCTCTAGAGCCTCCCACTGGTTTGTAAGTGTTGTGATGCGCTCCTTAGCCGCATCCGCACGCCACTTTCATCCATTACCTCAGTTGCACCCATCTTGCTACCCTCACCAAAAGGAACAACACCATCCCAGCTCGGTCTCACAGGCACCCTCTCGACCCACCTACGGCACAACCTCCCCGGAGCCACCCGGTGTGGTCATGGTGGAAGGTTGTGACCCACCCGATCGGACCCTTTGGGCGTCCCACCTCACCAACATATGCAAGAGTAACCAAAATAATGTCAGTGTCAATGAAAAACACTCGAGAACACAAGAAACTTCGAGTAAATGTAGAAATATAACACATACTGCGGGACCCCAAACATAACCAAAAGGGAGACCAATATACGGATCTGAAAGTCCATCCTGCGTGGGGTATGGCAAAAACATACGCGGATTGGCCTTGGACCGGGCCTCGGGTCGTGTCGTTAATAACAACCCACCATGCCACCAACGCCGCATGGCATCACGAAACCTCCTCATGCGTGGCTCCCTCGACCCACCCCAATAGGCACAACCACCACGGGCCTCAACAACACGAACCTCTCGGTACATAATGCACTGGAAAATGCTAGCGTACGCAAATGATTTGGATCCATGTTGGACCACGGTGATTGCGACACCATACGGTCGCGAGAAATGGGAAAAATCAAAAGAAATGCTGTTCCTCAAATGGCGTAAAACTTCACACAGTGCTTGATGTCAGATGAGATGCAAATGACCCTTCCGGTCACCTGATAATGGCCGAGCACACCACTCGAAACACATCATCAACGAGGAAATATTGATGCACCCCTCGATGGCGCACCACGCAATGCCTCCTCTAGAACATCCATATTCACCCATCCGGTAGGAAGTGGATACCTCGGCGCCTCTCAGGTTGATGGTGGTCTAAAGTAAATGTCAGGTCTACGGATGGATAATCAGGATTAGATCCCCCTCGGGACAAACATGTTGCGCCTCTGCACCAATGTTGTATGATATAGCGTAACGAACGGTCCTGTGGTGAAGGAACTCATTTTTCGACAGAATTTCGGGAGGCCCCATGTGTGGCCCAGGCAGTCTTGACATCGTGCTTGAGAGCGGTTCGAATCTCGGGCCAATCTCGTTCTCTCCACACCAACATTGCCAAGCAACGAGGCAACCATCGATGCAGAGGAAAAATCGCAAGGGACAGCAAAAAACCCAAGTTTTTAAAAAACAGTACCTAACGAGCGCGCCCTTTAACGCGCAAAGAGGTAGAACGAGCGCCTTCGCGCATTGTACCTAGAAATACATGAGGGGGTGCCTACTTTTCCTAGATCACCCATGCAATCTAGGGAAAAAATCCTTTAAGGCCGTACAAACCTAATTTGTACGGCCCGCGTCACCAAGCTGGAAAAATCAAAATGCGGGACGTCATAGGATTACCTGGCATAGTATTGCTAATCCGATACATGGGCGGCCTTAGCGGCAAGAAAGGCTCTTGCTATCACTACTCAAATCTCCCAAAAAACTACGTAAGTACACAAATGAATAGGATTAGGGCCACGATCCCTTATTTATCGCCCTTTTCTAGAACTTAAGGTCCATAACGGAGATCGGAAGGTCCATTACGCAAGCCAGTATGTTGCACCATCATCAATATACCATGATGAACGAAAAGCGATGCACCACATTCTCTTCCAGAAGAAATATTTTTCAAGCGCCCGACGGTATGCACCCTCCCATCTTCCTTTCCAAAATTCATGTTTTTCAATATTGGATGAAAGAAGATACTTTCATGAGGTAGTTGTTTTTCCAAGAAGAACTCATGAAAATGTTCACAACAACGACCAGCGAGTTCCGGAGGCGGGTATCATTCTGCCCTCGGCATGATAGAGTTCGAAAACTTTGCATATCCGACATCATTTCTCCATGAGAAATAAACCATAGGGTCCCTCATGCAGAGCCACGTTTATCATCACCTCACCTGCATATGATAAACGTCAGCGATGGTCAAATAGAGCCTCCCCTCCATGGCGATTGTCATCTCAAGTAGACCATACATCACCCCACAAGTGATGCCATGGCCATACCATTGTCATTAGGAAGCACATCATGCCCATCCATATACCATGCATAAGGTCAAGTTCACCATTTTAAACTAACCCCCTTCTGGACGATCGGGTGTACAAGAAAAATGAAACGCACCTCGCGCACCGCATTTGGCCCACCATACCTCCATCAAAAATTAACCCATATGCGACATCTTCCGCTTCATCAACCACCCACACATGAGACCAACCAATGGGACCCCTACCCCCACCAAAACACGAGTCCTCACACCATCAAGTGGCTTGACCCTCTTTCATGTTTTGGGGTACCGTCTCTGTGTTTTGTACAAATCAAACCCCATTATTTTATTCTTTTGGTAAGTGTACAAAGATCACAAGCAATGCCCTTCACCTCTTCGCCCTCATATTGCACTTTTCCTCCCATGGCTGCAGTCCCCCATCTCCTTGGTCGAAGTATTTCATACCCCAGTGCATGCACCATTCACGACCAATCATCATGGGTTCATACATACACGGAAGTCCCCCTCACAGACTCTAGGGAATTTTTCCTTCATAAATACTTATCAACTGGCGCCAAAATTTGCTCAAATATATACTTCGACCTCGGGCCACTAAATCCCCATCATGTTGTTTTTCAGCTATTGCTCCATAACATGCCTATATAAGCCCGTATAGTTCGGTTAAGGCTTCTTTTTTGTCGACATCAACACCTCTTTTCCAAAAACGGTACCTTGGATGACCCCCTCCCCATGCGAAAGGGGTATCCTCGAATTGTGGCACTATGGGAGACATCATTATCCATAGATGTCATTGATCCTCTTGACATTCGACTACAACAAAAGCTTTCATGTCACGATGGTATCATACCTTACAACCATTGCACTTTGATGAAGATACGCGAACACCGTGCCTTTATAGCGTCTCGACAACGATTCTTACATGGGAAGGTCCTAGCCGGTACATATGAGTACATGGCACGGTAATATGCCATACCAAAGTTATGCATAAGGGTACCACATTCCACCCATCGTCAAAGAAAAAAATGCCCACAGGGCGTCGGCGATTGTCGTCAACAACCACCAACATCACTACCAGTAGTGGCACGAGACAACACATGTATGTTTGTCAATTTTGTTTAACTAGCCATAGCATCACATGAGCATGGGACATGCTTGCCTTGTTGAAATTTTGCAAATATGTTGTATATTTTTACGCTTGCGGGGGTTCCCTTAGGCCATCATCTCGAAATGGTGCAAGGTGTTGTCTATTCTACATGCAAGCCTCTCTCTCTTTCTGCTCTGCAGTAATTGTACGATACAAAAAAGAAAATATAATGTTTTTCGGCTATATAGTTCTTCCTAGACCTCACACATTAGGGAGCAGCTTGTTAACCTTTGGAAAATTGTCTGACGAAAACGACATCAATTAATGTCGAGCCAAGTTCTGAACGGGGGATACATTATGGAATCAAAAAGTATTTAAAATATCTAGGTTGTGAGAAAATCAAATTTGAACTAGTCATGATGCTCGAATGTGCGCTTGTTCCTTCGAAAAAGAGTGCCTTCTATGCGCACTAGAGGCAGAATAAGCGCACATTCCTAGTAGTGGAAAAAAGTCACTTTCAGAGACCACAAGCAAGCAAAGGATAGTTTCTCCTTATGTGAAAGACACCTAAGGACAACACGAGTGCCTCCTTAGGCATTGTGTGAGAGCACACAAACATATTTGAGCACACAATGGAATCATTACCCCTCCATTGGGTCACCATCCATCATACGAGGGATGGAAGGGAGATTTGAAGCTCACCTATTTAAACCCACCAAGAGATGAACAAATGGTGATCACAAAGTTATGTTGGCCAAATTTGCCAAGCAACACCAACGTCTTGTGTGACCCAAAGGAGAGTGAAAGAAGAGGACTCAATGGTTGGCCACCCAGCATCCTAGTCCATTACAACGAGAGAGAGAGAGTTAGGCTAACGTCAGAGGTAGAACTTGAAGGACAAAGTCCTTGCATCGGGTCCTAGGTACTTGCCTGAAGCCCTTTGGCAAGTAGGTAAGATTTGTTTTCATTCCAAGCATTCAATAAGAAGAGACCATCGAAGTACATTTGTTTACCTTGTTCTTGTTTGGAACTCTCTATATAGCTTCTTTGTGTTTTTAGTTTTATTTTTTAATAGAGCATACTTTGGTATTACTTCATTTAAGTCTTATACTTGAGCTCCCCGGATACTACTGTTACCTATAGTTTAGAGGGTGTATAGTTTAGAGGGTAAACCACACTCTCTAAACTCCGTGCGTTCGTACACACAACGTGTTGAATCCACCACAACGAGTGATGTGCGTAATTTTAGTTGTTGTTGTTGACCTTTATTTTATATTAAATTGTTCATAAAATTAACATGAAAAACACTCATGAGACTCAATAATTTTCAAGAGAACTTGAATCGTTAAACACATATAAGAAATTTGTTTCAAGTCTGAAAGAGAATGGCGAGCATTACTAACATCCTCCATTTGTATCATCTTTGGTATCATGAACTAGGTCTTTAGGTTTTTTGTGCGAAGGAGTCTAATTCTTTGCAAAGTTTGTGTCATGCTTACAAGGTTAAAACTCAAAAGAGGAGAAGGGAAACTAGTTGAAAGCCCTAGCGATTGGGTCAAGAGGAAGAAGGGCAAGGTTGCCAAAGTCTTCAACACTAGCACATCCTTAAGTTGAAGTTGAGTCTTTAGTGAGGAAATGTCTCATGAAGGAGAACCTACCATGAGAAGATGAAAGCCAGAAGGCATTCTTTGATATGGCGAGATGGTTAAGTTCCTCATGAGAGAGGGAATTTAGGATGCAAGGAGAAATTTATAGGCCTCCTAAGAGGAGGGTTCTTCGGGAGGAGGAGGCCATGGAGATGGTAGGAAAACCACCATCCACTCCACCATCATCCTCACCACCATCTACACTTTCTTCTTCATCATCTTCAGCACCCTGAAAATTTTTCAATCTATTCATCCACATACTTCAAAAGAGAGCTGGTAAATCACCCTTACTTGAACTTGATGTCAAATTAGAGCTACGATGTATAATGGCGAAGTGAATGCGGAGAATGCAGGTAATTAGATTCATCAGTTGGAGGTTGTGTAGAAATTCAAAACCTTGAGAGAGGATTACATAAAGATTGATTCAAGCTACATGAGAATGGAGGGGGCGACACTTGTATGGTGGGAAGCAAGGGCACAAGATGAGATTAAAACCACGGTAAGATCTCAATGTCTTGGTCTAATTTTATTGCTTCCATTAAAGGGAAATTTTACCCTCTGGCTTACATGAAAAAAAAGTCATTATGAATTTGGCGAGAATTTTAGACAATTAAAGAGGTAAAGTGTACGAATTATAGTCATGAATTTAGGATAAGAGCTCTTATTTTGGGTGTCGATTTATCTTCTCAAGAAACTTTGTTAAAGTATATTGGGGGTTTACACAACTATATTATACATATTATTCTCATGTTGAACCCACAAACTTAGATGAGGTTTGTGTTCAAGCCAGCATCTATAAAGTAAGAAGCGAAACATAGTGCAAATGAGAAAAGTGATAGTTTCTTTGAGTATGAAGGTAAAGAGAGGAAACATTAATGGAAGGAAAGAAAAATGGTTGTTAAAATAAAGAAAGAGAAACTCACACGTAAACATTGTTGAAAATGGCCATGATGAAGACCATTGTTGGAAACTCCATTAGAGTTGAAGCCAAACGAACTTAAAGCCAAAGAGAAGGGGGAAAATTATTGCAATCATTGAACATGAATTAGGTTCGAGGATTCGGGAGATGAAACCAAGATTACAACAATGGGTTTGAAGGTAAGAACATAGCAAGCACTAGTTCTTCAAGTCATTCTAATGTAACTCAAGATGAAGATACAAAATTGAACTCTTTCATATTAGAATTGTTTAGAAGCATACCAAAATAGACACACTATTTGATAGTGGTTCTCAAACTAATTTGATTTCTGAAGACTTATTTAAGAGTTAAATCTAGAAACGGTTACACATCCAAGACCTTATCCTTTAGGTTGGATATGAAAGAATGCAAACTTGCGGGTAACAGAAGTGCATCTTAAGGTTTGCAATCGGTTTAAAACTTTCTTGATGAATTTGAACTTGATGTAGTGTCGCTTGATATTTCATGTATTGTTTTGGGAAGTCCTTATGTTTATGATAGGAAACGATATCTCATCGCCATGAGAATAAGTACCATTTGTTCAAGGATGGAATTGAGCATATAGTTAAAAGCGCATAGAAGAAGATAATTGTGTCTCTTATGTAGAAATTTGAATAATATTTGAATTATTCATAGAGATTATCTTTGATTACACACTTATTTAAGATTCATGCATAATACATAACCTCTTACAATTGAAGTCATCAATATGCGAAATAGAAAACGATCGCATGCGCTCATTAAAATATAATCAAGCACACATATCAACACGGTATGTAATGGGGAAAGAAATAAGTGAAAACCCCAACTATGTAATATTATAATGATGAAAACCTGTAACAATACATAGCACAATACTCCTCACAAGTACCGATTACTATCTCTGATAGTTACACGCAAACTAGCTGAGATCTGAACAAGTCATAGGTTCAAATCACCTCCTTGTTTTCTGCTTGCCCTCTCTGCGCAATCGAGATGAGAATGAATGAGATCAAGTTGAATCCCTTGGCTTCTTCAACGCAATCCTCATTTGAAATCTCAATCAATGTGTGTACAAATCTCATGCACAAGTATAGTCACAAATGATAGCCACACTCACCCTTTCACCCACCTCTAACAACTTTGGTCTCCATTTGTTGTCCATGCATTGGGTTAGCGTGTGTTCTTTAGTTGATTTATGAGTTAATAATTAGTGAATTAATTAATAATTAATTCACACCACTCATCACTAGTGTATTTTCAGTTAGACTAAATACAACTAGTTCAACTAGTTAAATAGAACACAACTCCATAGTTGTCTCATCGACTCCACCAAAATGTTGCCACATGAGTTCTAAGCGAAGTCAACCATGCAATAGCTCAACTAACTCCTAGGAATAGCGTAATTCCTTCATCGGTACATGTGCCACATCCAAACATAAAGCAAAGTGCTCCAAGAGGATAAGATAATGTTTATAGTCTAAATATTATTAAGGGTTAATAATATTTATTTGTTCTATTTATAGCAGCGAGTCTAAAAATAGATTAAAGCAATGTCTAAAAATAGGGGATACATCTATTTTTACCAGCATGACCAATCATCCATAAATAGCATCATGCAACTCATAGACCATGATCCATATGTCTAAAAATAGACATAGTCTAAAAATAGACTTTGCGACAAAAATCACTGTGTGGGCCCCACCTAGTTTTGGTGATCACTTTCCCGACTAGGATTAGGAAAGATGTTTCGGGATGCCTCCTTGTTTCTTGTTGCAATCTTCAACACTCCCTCTCCTTGAAAGGAATGTCTTTGCATGCGACATGCAGCTCCATGCGTCGCCTGCGGCCTTCCTGTCATGCAACTACATGCATCTGCTCTTGCCAACTCCTACGAAGCTGAATAGGCTCCAAAAAACTCAATCAATCTGATCTTCATGCAACTCCATGCATCTACCATCAAAGTCTTCAACTTACGATGGTACCAACTACATGTCATCGGGAACCAGCTGTATTTATTGAACTCTTGCACCCATGCACTCTTGCACTTGTCGGCTACGTCGGAGTGCTCCGGTATCCAGGCTCTTGTCACTTTAATGCGCACTCCATCAATCCAAGCTTGATCATGCTACTATTTCTCGTGGGCACCTCGCTAGGTTCAATTCATGAGATCCACACCATCTCATGAATCTGCCCAGAAAATATCCTGCAGGATTAATCATGCATCGCCCACCTCTCACTGGTGGTATAGGCCCATCTTGCTCCCTGCGCCCATCGGCATGAATTTCTCTGCATGAGTGGTTTCTTCCACTCCATGATCCTCATCTTGTGGCTACTCCACATCCGAGGTTCTATTACCTGCATGCAAAACTTGCTCCCTCTCAAGCATCATTTCATGTCTTTTCTTGCACTTCCCAAATAGGAAGCTCTGGTAGACATCCCATCTACTTCAGAGTGCAGCCCAGAGATTCTTTGCTCGAATCCCAACCTTCTTGACTTGTCTGTTGCCTTGTCATAGAAGGAAAACTTTCCCTTCCACTTGAAGACAACTTCATACCCTTTATCCTCTAACATTCTTATTTGAGATCAAATTCTTCTTCAAACTTTGGAACATGCACTACATCTTGTAAAAGAATGAGTTTACTTGACTCCTAGAAATGTTATGGTACACCCGATGTCGGTCAGCATTATCGTCCATTGTCACCCAACTCAACATGCAAGCTGGAGATCTTTCTCCACCAAGTCCTTGAAAAGATTCACATCTCCGAGTCATGTGAAAGGAAGCGCCACTATCAAAATACCACCACTGATCCTAATGCACTAGAAACCATGCATGCGATCAAAGAAGTCAGCTCAAGTGCCAGGCAAGAGCCTCACCGGCTACAACTCCAGTGCTTTGCTTGTTCTTCTTCTTAAATGGAAAATTAGGTGGCGTAATGTCCCATGATAGATGACGGTGAAAACACTTCACTTTGGTCATGTCACTCTCTTTACCATCACTTCTGGGATTGAGAAGCATTCTTCTTGCCCTTCCCTTCCTTGCTGGCGGCCAGCACAATTCTCCTCATCATCATTCTTTGATGAAAATCCATCCACAGTATCCTTATCTCCTCCTGCACAAGATCAGGCCAAAGTTGCTCCCATCCTGGCAATTTTCTCGACCATTGACGAGTCTGATGGAGTGCCAGCTCTTTGGAAGCCCAGGAGAACCAAACTCACCAATTCCTCATCATCCACACTAATTCCTACACTCCCAGCTCATCCTGCGGTGGACAAACTTTGTCAGTATGCGGAATAGTGTCATTCTTCTCATATTTATTTTCTGAGTTTATCCTTGAGCGCCAACTTCCTCTGAGTCGCTCTTGCTTTGGAACAATTACATCGCCGCTTTCCACATCAAGTATGGAGAAGCTTTCCATGCGTGGATACTATGTGATCCTTCCGCCCTCCAACGAGATCCTTCGACACCTTCTTTGTCTTCTTTTGCCAAGCCTCGACTTGGCTTGACATCGGTAGGCTTTTGGAACTTCGGCATCTATGAACTCCTTCGACCCATTATCATCTAGCACGCCTCCATCCCTATCTCTCCATGCAATAATTCGAAATTTGTGAGCATACTCCAATGTGATCCTTGATAAGACATTTTGACTTCGACACAATGCTGCGCAAGTCGAATTCCACTAGCTCAAAACTCAGCGCCGATCCTAATGTGACGGCAAAGTATTTCTAGCATAGAGATCGGCGCGGAGCATTCTGGATATCACCTTTGAAGAAAGGATGGATTCGAGAGGCTACGGCTGTTACGGACTCGTCTCACAGAAATAATTGTAATCAGCAATAGATGTAGATGATCAATTCTGCTCACGATACCATGTAGAAATTTGAATAATAGCTGAATTATTCTTAAAGGAATTATCTGATTACACACTATTTAAGCTTCATGCATAATACATAACCTCTTCTACAATTGACCATCGATATGTGGAAATAGAAACGATCGCATCACGCTCATTAAAACATGTCAAGCACACATATCAACGTATGTAATGGGGAAAGCAATAGCTGAAAACCCCCAACTATCTGGCCCATATTATAATGATAGAGAACATGTAACAATACATAACTAATATCTCTAAGTACTGATTACTATCTCCAATAGTTACACACAAACTAACTCGAGATCTGAACAAGTCACGAGGTTCAAATCTCCTCCATTGTTCCACTGCCTCTCTTTACGCAATCCAAGATGAGAATGAATGAGATCAAGTTCAAATCCCCTTGGATTTAACTACGCAATCCCTCATTGGCAATCTCAATCAATGTGTGTGCAAATCTCATGCACAAGTATAGTCACAAGCGATAGCCACACTCACCCTTTCACCCCACCTCTATGCTTGGTCTCCAGGCCTCCATGCATTGCGGTTAAATGATGTGTTCTTTAGTTGATTTATGAGTTAATAATTAGTGAATTAATTAATAATTAATTCACCACTCATCACTAGTGTATTTTTCGATTAGACTAAATACAACTAGTTCAACTAAGTTAAACGAACACAACTCTGTGTCTCATCAACTCCACCAAAATGCGCACATGAGTTCTAGCGAAATTGACCATGCAATAGATCAGCTAACCCTAGGAATAGCGTAATTCCTTCTATCGAGGTTTGCATGTGCCACATCCGAGCATCAAATTGAAGTGCTTCAAGAGGATAAGATAATGTTTATAGTCTAAATATTATTAAGGGGTTAATAATATTTATTTGTTCTATTTTAGCTAACGGTCTAAAAATGAATTCCGCTAATGTCTAAAAATAGAGGTCCATCTATTTTTACCAACATGACCAATCATCCATAAATAGCATCATGCAACTCATAGACCATGATCCATATGTCTAAAAATAGACATAGTCTAAAAATAGACTTTGCGACAAAAATCCACTGTGTGGGCCCCACCTAGTTTTGGTGATCACTTTCCAACTAGGATAAGGAAAGATGTTTCGGGATGCCTCCTTCCACTTTGTTTCTTGTTGCAATCTTGACATCTTATACATGCGGGAGAAATGAAGAGAATAGTGAATGCGATTCAAAATTTGGCTTTGTTAATGTTCAAGCATAGTGATGTTTTTAATGAGACCTTTCAAAAAGATGCATCAAATGAACAAGTTGATTTAATTGAAGTTGCTAATGTTTTTAATAATATGTTTCATGTCTCTAACATGTTGCCTTTGAAAAAGAGGTAAACAATATGTGAAATATATGTGACAATCTACATCCGGTGTTGAGCGGTGATGGAAGCAGATTTGGTGCAGAGAGTCTGAAAGTCAAGAGAAAGCGCGAAAAAATTTGACAAAGAAGGCATAGGTTCCACAATTACTTGTTTTTTGTTTCAAAATGGTACATGGAAATGGAAAAAAACACTTGGTTAAAAGTCAATGCAAGTACAAAGGCAAGACAAGCTCTCAAAATCACCATGTTGTGATGTGCGAGGTGAGACGGTTTCAATTTCATTGATTGGCAATAGAGGTGGAAATAAGTTTATTTATTGAAGGACATATTTTTGTTAAAAAATCAAGGAGAAGTGCCGGCAGCGGTTTCTACGATGAGACGGGGGTCTCCATAATCAGGAAAAAAGATTAGTTTTATGAAAATATCAAATTGATGAAATTGGAAGCGGAATTCTAGTGGATTGAAGCTGGAAGGGGAGAGGGAATTGTACCTAATTCACATGTTCGGTAATGAAAGAGATTTTGGGGTCCAAAAGGAGCTTCCGGTGGGGAGGAATGATTGGAGATGCTCGGTTTACGCTTAACACTAAAAGTTATTAGAATGATGTGAAACTTGAACTACGCGTAAAGCTCGTCGTTACGAATCCGGTGCACTTCGTTTTGCAGCGGGGAAATGGAATTTATGCTCCCGAAATGAATTATGTTTGTTTGCAAAAACAAGAAAAAATGGTGGCAGAGCCCACGGTGAGCAGCCCATACTATTGACGTGGCATGATGACTAGGCAATGTCAATGTTTGGTCAAATTCCTCCAGACGAATTAAGGACTTCAAAGTAGCAACATTTGATTGGTTTGAATTTGTGGTTACATGGCAACTTTTAAATGGTGAAGTTTCGATCCAATTGGGAGAGGACATGTGGTGTAGCACAGGGTCGCCACGTGCCCCCCTCCACGGTGGTGTAAATTTTTTTTTGGTTAAAGACCGGATGGGGCGGCGATGTTCGACCACTGCGACCTCCCACACCAAAGCCACATCATTTACCATTTCACCACACACCAAGTTCTTAACATATTACATATTCCACATATATTTAATGTTTATTAAAGTTGTCGACAAGGGGAGTGGGGGCCAGCCCCAATGTATATGGCTATGGCTTTGTGACCAACGATGGAGCCAACCACTCATGCGAAGTTTAAAGCGGCCAATCTTGTTTTAGTAACACTAATCCCATCATTAACGATAATCAGTTTACCACTAAGCATAGATTAAGGCACTAAATGCGCTTAATTGTGTTAATGCGCTTAATTAAAACTAAGCTTGGATTAGTTTGTCGATCCACCAAATACGCGGAACTACCAATTTAGTGCCAACTAATAGGATTTAGCTCCGATTAGCTAAATTTAGGCCGAAATTATGGAGAAAGCTGAAAAGGTCATAACTTTTGGAGTTTTAGACCAAACTCGGGGGCGAAAGAGGCTAGATGACCACTTTTTGGGAGTGGAATCATTGGTGTAGGTTTTAGGGTAGAAACGTATTGTAAACACGCCATTTTGTAAATTTGAGCATAATATAGAGGACCAAGCCATGGAAGGCTGGACAGCCGAGGAGATGTAGCCTAGGAGGGGTGAACTCCTTCATCAAATTCTGTGTTGATGTGTTATGGTGATGTCATGCTTTTATTTGTTGTTGTTTAGCCTTTATTTTATGTTAAGTTTTTCATAAATTAACATGAAAAACACTCATGAAACTCAACAATTTGCAAAGAGAACTGAGCAATTAGCACATATAAGACATTTGTTTCAAATTATGAAAGAGGAATTAGTTGAGCATTACTAACATCCTCCATTCAAATCAAACGAGGAGTTAGAATCCATAGAAGGGACCCCAGGTATGGGAGCCGAGGTTAAAATACTATAGATGCTAGGTGATAGAGAGAGAAGAGAACCAAAGATAACCAATAAAGGGCGCGATTAGTAGGAGTTCCTACACAACTACTAATTGACACAATTTGAACTAGAAAAAGAAGCTTATAGAACCACAAAACACATAAAGAAAGAGAAATATACCACGATTGAGTAACCTGAGTGAGGGACAAAGCTAAGACCTGGGACATAGAATATGTTTTCAGCACAGACAATATCTCACAAAGTAAGAAACAAAAATTGGGTATTACTTCCAACCCGAGGTCAATTTCCAAAGCACCTGGTTACGTGGTGTTGCACCCTGCCCAGATTTTCACATCGAGAAGGATGCCCTCGGGATTTCTAGGAGCTCATTGCAAAGCTTCCAATTATGCCAATGTCCACATGCCACACTTGAAACAAAAACCCACCTCAAAATCCTTGAAAATTATGAATTATGATCTAACTCCACTCGTAGATCATGAGCAGAATAAACTCTGGTGGATTTATTCGTCACACCATGATAGCATTCAAGATTTCATTTCTACATAATTTATTATAGTACTGCGAGACGGAAAGAAATCATCATGAAGCGTTACGAGGTGATTTTACTATATTTGTCAAGAGATAGAGATTGCAAGTAGGTATATTACACATGGGGAGTATTAAGGTAGGAACACTTGCATGGAGTTATGCCTAGATCTGCCACGTATATTTGGCAAGAGACAAACTAAGGAGGTTGGGGGAGGATATATTTAGTCGAAATGAGAGGGGATGGATGATCGTGGGATGGGTCACGATGGCTCAAGAGGGAGGGACATAGGAAATATGGGCACTAGGGAGAAAGACATGGATTCTTAAGGGATCAAGACAAACCCTCTTATACCATTGACCTTTGTTTTCCTTCCATAAGGCAAGCCTTATTGGCCTCATGGTCTGCCTTAGAGTTAATATTTATGAGGATGTGGAAAACTCAAGTGTTAGAGAAGGAGAGAAGGGTTCTTTTAATTCGATGATATAATAGGCTTAAGGTATTATATTTTGGAGGGTGTCAATTCTCAAATAATGAAAGTAATGAAATAACACCCATAATGATAATGTATTTGAATGCCTCGATCTTGTGCTAGAGATACCAAAAAAAAAAGTGCACACATTTATGCCTAGTTATTAACTTTGTGCCCAAGGCCATGAAAAATGTATCCACAAATGTTCCTTTAGGGATTTAGTAATATCCTTCCCCTCCACTGCCACCTATATATATAATATTAATTATATAGTTTAATTAAATTTAGGTAATGTATAATCATATATTATAATTTTAGTGTAAAATAATTTATAGATATTATTATATTAAGTTTTTCTTTAAAAAAATATTTTGAAAACTATTGTTGTGCAACTTTAGTTTAATTTACCTATTATTTTAAAACTATTTTTGGAATGATATATATATATATAATAAAATAATTGCTTATTAAAAATAGTGTAATTGGTGATTTCTATCTTATGAACTATTATATAAATCATAAATTTAGGTTCAATATATATATATATATATATATATATATATATATATATATATATATATATATATATATATATATATATATATATATATATATATATAATTTAAAATTAATACATTTTAATATTTTTATATAGTTTAAAAAATTTTATTTATAAAAAATTCCAAAACAATAATATTAATCCACCTTTTATTATAATAAAATTTGATAGCAAGTTAGAAACATTTTATTATATAAAATTTGATAGAAAGTTAGAAAAATAAGTAAAGTAACCAAATTACTAGTTATTATGGTTTTATGCTTTTTCTTGTTGTTTTTATATTTTTTTCATGATGTTATGAAATGTTTTACTCGATTATATTGATCTCTTTTTTTTGGCTTAATTGCCTTGAGAAAAAACGGAATGACCAAGAATTAGTTCAATGCGTCTTTTCTATTTCAACCACCAAAATGATATGTTTGTAGTGGCATTGTTCGAAGTTGGGTGGAGGCATTAGGAGTTTGGCATTGTGATTGAAGTGGTTGTAGCAACATATATAGTACTTCTAGTTTACTTACATTTTGAGGGTTTTTGGACACTTTTTTCAACATTTTCGGAGACATTTGATGAAGGGAAAGTGCATCGAAATGAAATCAAACATGGCAAATGGAGACCGATAAATTTCGGACTGTGAAACAAATGATACAGGATGGGTGAGAATTTCCTCATCGGCCAAAGTAGGGAAGTGGGTTTGGGTCAATGCCAAACAAAATTGGGGAGCATTTTAAAACAAAGAGTAGCTTGTCTAAAATGGGAGAAGGCAAAGGAAAAAATGATCTCAAAGGGAAAGTTCTTGTGCCCTTTGTAATAAGAAAAATATTCCAAACAAGTCACAGCACAACGAGCATGTGAAAACGCGACATGCGAGAGGAAAGATTGTTGATGATTTTCCTTCTATAGTCCCACATCCACACCTCTCACCTGGTCATTTGATCTTTATGTGAAAGAATTGTTAAGTGCAAAATGAGGTTGGAGGTTTTAGAATCTAAGAGAATAGGAAATAGATCATAAAATTCATGTAATAAAGTTGAAAATTAAGCTTTGAGAAAACAATAATTTTTGAAGGAGAAAGTGGCATTGCTACGAAACTCTCGATAGGGAAGTTAGAATGGAAACACATGAATATAGATGTGTAAAACATAAATAAATATGTAGTGGAAAGTACAAAGATGGTGAATGTGAAACCATCCCGAGGAAAAAGGGAAAGTGGTTGCCAAAATAGACAACCATGAAGAGAAAGCAAGTGAATAAAGGAAGGGGTTCCACAAAAGTTTCCAAAACTTGGACTCAAGTTATTATTAATTACGCTAATAGGGGAAGGTGAAGGAAACATTCGGGTTAGCAATATGAAAGATAGAGAAATCAAAGGAAGGCAAGATATAGTTACAAACATAATTATTAAAGGGTGAAATACTATGGGAAAAATGTGTAACACGCTCCTCCCACATCTACCCAAGACAGAAAAACCCAGAGGTAAACATGTGATGAAGAGTTAATATGATATGATTCAACCTCTAGATCACCTTAAGGAAGTGGAAGTGACACGAGAAAATACTATTAGCCTTCCTTGAAGACTCTGAGACCACGAAGCTAAACCACCCCTCCGGGTGCCAAATCCTTGGTCAAATTTCCTTTTCACTAAAACCCTAGTCACTCCCCGCTTACATGGGCATGCATGTGTTGGGACCACTCTGTCCTCCCAAAATTTCTGTAAATTTGAGACACAATATTTTTAGAAAATTCTATGACAAAGATTATGAGATTTAAGCCATACCGGGGATAGTCTCCAACCACTTCACAGTAACTTGATGAGACTTTTCAAGACAATGAATGACACCAAGAAGAAGCCTCTAACACAAAAAATTGATCAACTAATTGACCTAATCAATCCCCAACCATGATATTAATTTCATTAAAAATGTCACAAATGAGCATTCTATAGGTCATAATAACGAGATGCGAGCATGAGTATCATACTAATTTGAGAATCGTCAAGAAGGATTGATGCGAGTATCACATTAGCTACATTATCTCTATTAGGTCATTCATTCATTATTGTTTCACATACTAATCAAAACATTATTAGAGCCATACATCGGTCGGTCATAAACCATGCTCATAGCAAACATATAACCAACAAAATAATAATGATAGAACAACCATCAAGCTCACATAAACACAAGTATATTTACCCATGAATTACAGAAATGAAATCTTGTGACATATGCAAAATGCAACTAGGTGAGACTTCCACGTACCACGACCATAGATTGAGTTGAACCAAATATTTCTTTTCTTAGATCACCTTTGTTCCATATTCCAAGCATGAATGTGGGATGTCATAAAAACATTAATCAAAACCAAACTAAGGGTTTCCATAGGCCAAACCACCTCAACCCTCAACAAATGATTCCACCTCACCGGTCAAACATCGGTAACCATCCCTAGATTGGTATTTACCAAATATGTCCAAGGCTCCAAAGTGTTTGTTCCAACTAGGGCTTCCAGACTAGTAACTCAACCTGACGCTCGTCGGGATTCCGGAGCGCTTGTAGCCATGGCTTCCGGGACTAGTAATTCAACCACACAAGGGCTTCAGTGTTTGGAAAACCAAGGCTTTAAGGACTAGTAACTCAACCCAAGTTGTTACGGGGCTTCGAGTGTTTATCCAACCAAGGCTTCCGAGGAACTAAAAGCTACATTACGATAAAGGCAGGGAAAACCAACGGAAAACACAAGTAAAAACCACAACACCATGGTATCCATGAAATGGAAAGATGACATAAACATCATCAATCCAGCAATCCTCTATGCTAATGACGGATCATAACCAAGAAACCACAGCCATGTGCCATGCATGCCAAAACTGGCAATCATACATGCGACTCTATGCACAGCCAGAAAAACTCATTATAGTTGTTGATCTCGATGTCCTCTTGTGCTTTCTTTGATTTTCCTTTGCATTCTTGCTCCAAATCCCAAGTGCACCATACTCCTCCAAAGAGTGTTCCAAGAAAACTCTAAGTGTGCAAGAGTATGAGACAAAATAAAGAGAGCTGCGGTGACAAGAGTCGAGCAAAAGCTTTCAAGCAGTCCTCGAAGCCTTCTTATTAATGAGGCCTCTATTTTCTTCATTTCCATTATTTTCCTTCAATTTCCTCCTCACATGCGGCTTTGTGACTCTTCACCTTACTTTTCTCCTAATTTCCATTATTTTCATAAATAAATGTCAATTAATACCACTTTCATTTTCAAAGTTTTTTCCATTTTCCTTTAGCCCTGATAAACAAAAGTGAACACCCACTAGGATGTTTTCCCACCATTTAGCTTGGAATACATATCCCATGACCTTGGTCTTATTTATTTTACATGGATTTTTAATTAGGGTTGTTATAGAACCCTCCCCCTTGGGGAAGATGCGTCCTCGGTGCTCTGATGACATATACAAACCAACAAACCACTAAAAACAAAACATATTTCCCATGGAGCTTTATAACACAACTCGTTGAAATATTTATAATGACCACCTGCTGAAAACACAGCCAATCATATACATTTCTTTGGAGATTTATAACACATTCCATTATGGTATTTACAATAACAACCGCATATACTTATGCACATTTTATTAGATCTAGCAAATAATCATGTTGTCTATGGATCTTTATAAACATAGCTCGATACAATATTTGCAATAATATACACATATGCACATATGCATTTTCTCAACTAGTAAATAAAAGCATACGATCTCGTATCGGCCAAACAAGGGAATCGAGAGGCTCACACCTCCACCCTCAAAATAATACTACAGGTTACCTCCTTGCTAGGAAGTCCAAAATCCAATGCGAAGTCAAAGTTGCATCCCGTGTCCAACGCTACAATCTTGCACCACTTATTCCCTCGGCGAACGATTCTGCAGTCTCATTGTTCTGAGGAAAAATCCCAATGCGCATATAATTCCATCTAGCAATGTTAATGACTAGAAAAAATCCCTCCCTCCATTCCCTTATACACTACAAATTCCCTCGAAATGTCAGGTCACCCTCCTGCAATGCGGTTACACACCTTCATTGTTTTGTGGGCATCCCATTCTCTACTACACGGTTCCTTGGGCGACCCTCAGATTAGCAAGGCTTCCTTGCATTAAAGGTAAAAAACCAAGGCATATACATGCCTCAAAACCATCATACCGGTACGGTGATGCCTTGAAAATCTGCTTTGCAACAACATTGGGGGACGACCACTAGGTCGGGGAACTAAGAAATGTTCCTTTGTGTTTGGTATAATGGCTTCTGTGGGGATGATGGGACCAATTTCCCAATAAGTATAATTGAGTGGGTGTGAGGTATTTATATGGCTTGGATGAATAATAAATGGGAGTGATAACGAACTTGAAGTACATATATACCTATCCTCAATACGAGACTTAATTATATTTCTTTTGTCTGATTTCAAAGATTATCCTTAGTGTATGAAAATATAGAATTTATCAAACACTTCTGAGGGGAAATTGAAAAAAAATTAAAGATGATTAATTTGATTAACGGTTAATAAAATTAATTAATTATTCTTATATTGCATCAAATAACTAAATGTTTTGTACATATATCAAAAGATGGCAATCTTTCCATGTTCAAAAGTGAATTAATGCTCAATTATGTTAAAGATACATATAAAAAAACAACTAAGAAAGTATAGCTATTAATGACATATAACATAACAACAATATAAAGATATAACTACCTAATATATCTTTATACGATCATGCAAGAAATAGCTACGGGCCGATCTTTTTTTTTATTAAGATGGTTTTTAAAAAGTAAAAAAGTGCAACTTCTCAAAGCCTTCTTTACAAAATTTCAGGACCCTTTCTTTGTAGACATGAAAAGGGGTTTATATAGAAAATACTAAATGTAAAAATGAAAATACACATAGTGTTGAGGAGAGTTTAAACAACTCTCCTTAAAATTATAGATAATAGGAAAAAATAGAATTTGTTTGTATGACGAGCTAAGAGTGTGATGTTGTCTCCTTTGCCATTTTCTCCTTGAGCTTGTAAATATCTAACATTGGCTACACTTCGGGGGGCTGAGATGGCCTTAAGTGTAACTTCCCCTGATATACTCTTGCATCGATAGTGTAGGAATCATGTGGGAGGATGTGTCGGCAAGGCAACGCAACATTGTATTGGTTGTGTGGCAGTAAGATACTACTAGTATTTTTCCCGATCGAGTTTTACCATCTTCTTAATTTTTCTTCCTTTACCTTTGAATTTTCTGCCATTGTTTAAGTAAAACTTTAACATTGGGAAGATAAAGTGGGAATTATTGGATAATATTGGCACCAAATAAATTATTGCGACATTTTCGGTAATGTTGCTTGTAACATCTCTTGCTCTAAAGACAACCCTTTTACGCTTTCTTTAGTTGCATGTCCCGATCATTAAAGAGGATTTATTTGTGAGGAGGCCTTTATTATAGGAAAGATTTGAAGCTCTACCCTCTCTGGTGTCTTTCAAGTGACAAAATGCGAGATCTTTTCATCGATGTCATCAAAATTATTCCTTAGATTAGATGATTGATTCATCCGGTGAATCACTTTTGTTGCACAAATCATTGATGATTGTTAATTTACGATAGAATATTACTTGTTGTTGGGATAAGAGAGTGTTCAATTCCATTGCTTCCTTCTTAAAGTCTTGATTTTTTGGATTGTCCTCGAGTTGCTCAATTGTGAATTGCGGTTGTTGAATTTGAGTATCTTTGATCTTGATATCCAACCTGATGATGCAATTTCAATTGATCAAATATATGTTGAAGTTGTGACAGCGTATGCGCCATAGTGTTCCATCTTGTTCTTTTTCCTTTAACAACTCTTGCTCTAGGTTGTTGGATTTTATCATCCTTTTCCTTGACCAATTCTTTGGACTTCGGATGCCTTGTCAATTATAGAGGTTGCATAAGCACCACAAGCTGTGACAATCTTGTTAAATATTTAGAAGGATTGGTTTGTGGATCTCTCCGGATTACTTCCATTGGTATATCCACATGAATTAATTCATGGAATTTCACTTTCAAACTCTTTTTCTCTTCCACATGTCTTCTCATTACGGCCCAGATGTTTGGGAGCGCAAATATGTCAAGAGGAGGGATTTCTTCTATCTTGAGCACACTTTACGATGAGTGGAATACGCCGGTATGAATTCAATTTCATGTATTGATTGATTTGTTAGAAGCCTCAGCGATGGAGACTATGTGTTTATTGCCTTTAGGAGTGTTTCTTTTGTTTAGGCTCATAAGTGTTTTCCTCTTGCTTTCCTTTGATATGTTAATCAAGCTGGTTCCAAACCTCATCCAAATTACTGCTAAATAAAGTATTAACAATTTGTTGTTATGTGGAGGTGGTTCCTTTTTATTCCCTATAGAACCTCGGTGTCATTTGGAGGCTGCTCCAAATCCTATTCTTTTGTAAAATTGGTTGAGATATACCCTCAACATGTCTAGAGGATATTTTCCAACCTCTTGTATACTGTACTCCTTAAACTTCGCAAGTTGTTTACCGGATCCAAGGCAATTGTTGCTAGCTTTTCAACCTATGAATATGTCTCGGCGAGACTCAAACACATCATCGTAGTCATCGGGCTCATAAATGAATTGTATGACTTTTACAGGTTGTAAAGTCTCGAGCCACTTTGTTTGGGTCAAATTGTCTGTGGCCATGGTAGATAATTTTAAACCTTTGAATTTTGTGATTTCAAGCACAACGTGCTTGAAACTATCTAAAGCATAGATTCCAAAATTAATAGGAAATGATGGCCGAGGAATACTTTTTGGCTTCCTTTAAGGCTTTGGTTAATCCATTCCCTCTTTGTTTTGATAGGAAATTTTTCTAGCCATGAGTTTATACGGTACATATAATTGGGAGAACATGGGGTTTGGCTAGACTTATATAAACCCTAACATATGTAAATATCTCCTCTCCAAAACCAAATTCCCTATGGTCATGAAATCATCTCTGTCTTTTGGCGGTCTTGGGGAATTTTCTCCAAAAACTTGGTAAAGGGTAAAATGACTCCATGATTTTTTTTGTAAAAATGAGACTCATTATTGGACTCCCAAGGATACTATGGTAGATATGGATAGGGGAAGGGTCTTGTATAGTCCATTTCCATCCCATGGTTGGAAATCAAAATCAAAGCATCTTTGCATCCATGATATAAGCACTCATGAAGAACTCTTGGAAGTGAAATTTCGGTTCTTTCTATATTAAAGGATTTAGGAGGCAATATTATTGGAAAGGATGGTACCCCAATCCATAATGTATGAATACGTGCGGCCTCGGTAAGGAGGTATCCGTTCAGCGAAAATTTACTTGTATTAGGGTAACGAACAACCTACACATCATAGTAGCATTATAACAATATACCAACGAGAGAGGATACAAAATACATACCCTTATTGTCATGCTTGTGCTTGTTGGGGTTGTGCCTCCATTGTATTGTGGGTCTAATGCTCACTTATTTTGTTCGCAAAATTTTCGAGGAAATTCTTGTCATATACCTTCTATGGGTCGGGTATATGATACAATTTATTTTAAATCTCTTGCCTTGAAAGACCCAATTAATGTGTCCCTTGAGTTAGGAATTTCCTCTCTCCAATTTTCAAATTGTCGATTAGCCATTTCTTTGTCCCCGAATAGGGAAGAATTTTAGGCGGCGACAATACGATGGAGGAAAAGAATTAGAAATTTCATTGCAAGAAGTTCAGAGGATGTTAGGGTGTAAGTTGTGACTACCCTTTCAATTACTCTTTGTTTTTCATCCTCAAACAATACGTACATGGATTCCCATGAGAAAGTCCATTGTATTGAGTGCATTTTGTATCATAGAATAGAGGAGGCATCTTTGTCATAGAGTAGGAGGCGCGTTGTGGAGTAGCCATGGGTTTCTTGGTCTTTTTTACGACTTTAGATATCTTGCAGAATCTTGCTTCTCGGGACTGGCCATTAGTAAGATAAAAACAAATAATGAAGAACAATACTTTGCAATGCGGAAGTGATTAACACAAAAGTTTGAAGTGATGGAAAATATGGTTTAAATGTACAAATCATGAACATTAAGTAATAGGAAATAAAATCACTTAGGGACTCAAGACCATAAATATTGTTATGCCTAAGTAATAATTAAAAATGTGAGTTCACATGGTTTTCTTTTGACAACTCAACGCTTCAATTATGATCTCGCATCACAAAATTCTTTCGGAGCACAACTCTAAAACACGCAATACATTAATTCAACGATATGCGATCAAGAATCTATGTTATTGATTGGTAACATTGACATTTTAAGATATCGAAACATTGGAGGAGTAGCGTGCTTTGAGTTTTGCGATGTGACAATGATATCTTAATTGCAAGAGTAGTTTAGTGAGTTAATGCGTTGTCAATTGGAGGAACTGCAATGCGATATATCACATTTGGGGTTTACAAGCGGTCATCATAATGGTAACAAAAGAATTTGTGATTGCGCGATGGTGATGAGTGACGTGGCGGTAAGATGGGTCCTACCAATGGTTTATATAATAATGTTTGTCGAGAGATTTTCCTTTGTTATTGTTCGTTTTATTTTAAAGCCTTTTACACATTGTTTGATGCATTCGGGTAATATCACATCGCCAAATTTTGAAAGACCGCTTTGGTGATGCTTATTGAAATTGTGATATGTGATATGCGATGGGGATTTTGGCATATTCTTTTTAGTCCTATAGTCAATAGGATCCAAGTGTATCCATCGAGATATGAAATTTTTGTCCTATTAAGAATAAAAAATATTTTATATCATCGGCCTTTTATGGATGAGGCACAGATCTAGGAGGTTTGTTTGATCGAACAACCTACTTTGAAATTATTTTGGTATTGGTTTATCTCCCATGGACTATCTACCGGCTATTGTGTATATTTTTTCATTTTGCTATATTTTTCCACTGCGAGTTATTACTTACTTAGAACTTACGAGGCATGATATATGTGAGCGATACTTGTATCGTGAGTATGTATTTGTTGATTTCTTATGGTTTCTATTATGGACACTTGATGGTTTGATGGCAGGTTATGTAGTTTATACTACCAACATATGTAAGATGTAACTTATCATATTAATGAGAAAGTTCACAATTTTCCTTGTGAAAAAAAACAAATATTTTATTGTCCTAAAATAAAAATTATAAAGGGTCCCCATTATTTCCTAAGGTAGCTATATATAAATAATTGGAGGAGGAGGGGAGGGAGGGGAGCGGGGGGCTGTTTAATAGCACAAAAATTGGTGATTAGTTATATATGATTTATAACAATGAGATTTTACAAAACTTTAAATAAGTAAAAATGATTTTAGGAAAGGAAAACTATATTTGAAATATTGGATAATTAAAATTACTCTGAATAAAAAACTCTGCATTTTAAATTTGTAACTCTTTAAAAAATCCATGTTGATGAAAATCTTTAACTATCTATATATCAATCATTAATTAGTTATATATATAAAGTAGGGGCTTTTGAAACTTAGCCTTTTGATATACTCATTTTGTCATAAGGTAGAGCCCTTGCTTCCACCACGCGTTCATAGCCTCGACAAGGTTACACAGTTAACCACCAATGATTCGGTATCCCATCCATTTATGATTACAATCCTCAAATATAAATTCATATATATATATATATATATATATATATATATATATATATATATATATATATATATATATATATATATATATTTTTGGTTTTGGTATTACTTAAAAACCATTGTCCTAGGTTTAATTGAGATAGTGAAAATACCATTCACTAGTTGTAATTGAGCTTAATAAGTTGGCTCAAATGATGAGAACTCTTATCTTTTAAGTTTTATATATTTTTTAATTACACTCTAAAAGAGCATGATTAATGGATGGGGAGAATCTCATTGGATCCTCGAAAGTTTTGGATGATTTAGAGTTAAAGATGCTTAGTTACAAAATAGTCTTTACTTTGTTAAAGAAAACCTTTCTTGGTTGATAATAAGACCAAAAGATGTTAAAAAGTTTGAGATTTAAAATAACTTGTAACTTCTATGGAAAAATATTTTAGAGTTTTTATGATAATTATGTAATTTTAAATTGTGTGTAATCTTTTCCTTAAAAATTCCCACCTTCAAAGCAAAAAAAAAATCATAAGATAAATAGAGATTATGATAAAAATTCCAAAAAAGTATATTTACTTAACATTATTTTCTAACATACCTAAATATGTAAATGTAAGTACCTACATATTTAGAATAGAAGAAAATGTTATTCTAAGAAGAATTTTTTTCTCGAATGAGCCCATTAATAGGAAGAGAGTTTCTCTTTCCTTGTAGATCTTGCGGTATAAAAGTTGATGGAGCTGTTGTTCAACAATTTGAAATGGTTCAAGCCATTTTACCGGAATTTAGTATGCTTTTCATTTTCCTCATATACCTTGTCCCATTTGAGGACATGATCTCTAACTTGAAAATATTTTTTGTCAACAGAATTTGCATCAAAAGAATATTTAACTATCTGTTGATGGTGAGAATATGTAAGATTGGATTTTCCCTTTCTTCTTCTAATTTAAGTATTCGAGACATTCTTAATTGCAAAGAAGAGGAAGGTGTTTATTCGATGAATTTGACTAGGGCTAATGAAGGAAGGGCTATATTCGGAAGGAATGATAACTTCTTTCCCATATACCAAATTGAAGGGAGAAGTACATGGAGCCCTCGGGTTATTCGATCATCCCATAGAAGAAAATTTCAAAGATTTATGCCAATTCTTTTAGCTCGAACAATAGTTATTTTAATAATTCTTATGAGGTTTTTATTGGTTGACTTTTAAACCATTCCCTTGGGGATAGTAATTAACAAAGTATTTAAATTTAAATCCCCTCGTAAGAGGAAAATTTAGTAATGTTATTACCTAAAAGTAAGATACATTGTTAAACATAAGTGAAGTTGGTAAGCCAAATCTGGTAATAATGAACTACTCAATGAATTTATATAATAACATCGGAATTAGCTACATTTAGTGGAATTTCTTCCACCCCACTTAGTGAAGTAATTACGCTAGCCGGTAAGAAGGATATACTTGGAAGAGTGAGTAACAATATCACCTATTATGTCCAATCCCCATTGTTCAATGTTGACCGGTTGAGGAGGTAAGAGTCTGGTCTTTTCTTTTCTTCTTGCAACGGTCGACCATTGCATCTCCTTACATATGCATGAGTATCTTTGAATAATGTTGGCCAATAATACCCTACATGTAGGATATTATGGGTAGTGGTATCTCCTCGAAATGTCACTAGCTAGTTCATCGTGTAGCTCTGCAAAACCGTTTGTGCTTCGGACCTTTCCAAGGCATCTTAACAAAACATAGTCATAATTTTTTCTGAATAACACATCATTAATGATTTCATAGCGATTGGATTTTAGTAAAGCTCTTTTATTTTATAATTGAGTTCTTTGGAAGCATATCCATTCTTGAAATAAAAATAATATCAACACATTTGGGCTTAGTATCAGTTAGGCTTACCTCGGATATGTGTACATTGTGCACGAGTCCTCATTAGTTATTTAAGTCCCTATATTAATAGTGTAGACCCTTAGTATGTTAGTGTATCCCCCCTTATTGTTATTATTGTACCCTTGTAACCCCCATTTTGTTATTATTGTGCCCTTAAATTATTATTGTTAGGTCGGCTAGGATTACATTGTGGCCCACTAGGATTACATTATGGCCCCATGGACTCCTATATATAGAAAGTAGGTTTTGTAAATTGTATCATCCAAAAATTGATCATTCATGTAATGTATTGGAGGTTGCCCCCTCGAAGTGGCTTATTTCTAAGGCGTTGATTTCTCATTTCTTATTTTTGGAGTTGGTTACACAACATTTGGTATCGAGCTTTGGATTCTAGGGTTTCGCTGCTCCAAACGAGGTCATCGTGGCATTTTCGCTATAAATATTTTTCTACACGAAGTTTCGAAGCTGAAATTTTAGGGTGCAAAGTTGAAATCACAGGAAGATTTTCTAAAAATTTCGAGCTTGGTTCGCAATATTTCGGAGATAGCATCTTTATTGGAATTTAGGTCTTTTTCAAGCTCCTAAAGAGGTCATCGTGGAATTTTAAGCTATAAATTTTTTCTATGAAGGTTCAGAATCTAAAATTCATACGGTGCGAAGCTAAAATCTGAGGAAATTCGTCAAAAAATTTCGAGAGCTTGGTTCGCAATATTTTTGGAGATATGATCTGTGGAAGGTAGTGCTTTTGGGGCTCAGATTTCATCTCAAAGAGGTGATCGTGGGAAAAGTTCAATAACTCTCTCTCAGGCGTGGATTTAGTGCGTAAAAATTAGTCGCAAGTACCTGGATTGTGGTTTCTTGGCTATCAATTTTATAGACAAAGGATGAAGCGATGGCTCACGTAGCCCAAGTCGTACAAGTTCGCTCATCTTGAACTAGTCCATAATTAGGTCATTGTGGGAGATTGGACACGAGCTTTGTCTTGGAGAATCCAAATCGGAGTGAGACACGTAGCATTCAAAAGATAATTAAGAGGGATATTTCATTTATGAATTTTAGATATTGAAGAGTCACAATCTGAGAGATAATCCAATTCCGATATCGAGCTCCTCAAAAGCAAGTAAAGGTGTGTTGTTTTTCTAGGAATTATAAATCTTGTTTGAAAAATCGGTTTGAAGTAATCCCAAGGGCCTATTGAGAATATATTTTAGTATTGTGTTCGAAATTCCTCCTAAAAATAATTCAACACCCATTAATCCCTCGAGAAATCTATCTTATGATGCATGAAGTAGAAGAATTGCGGTATGAGATATCAAAATTACGGTACGAGTGCAACAAATTTCGATCTTACGAAGAGCAATAGGAAAGTGACATAGATGGTTTAAAAGAAATGGAGGCTAAGTTGGATGGGATTGAAGGATCCAAATAATAGCTAATATGGATGATAAATTAATTGGAAGATCACGTGAGCATCAGCAACAAGTTCTCGAACTCTCAAAGGATAACCCAACTTTGGTGCATAATCTAATGAAACAGAAGATCAACATCATATCGAAAGAAGTTATGAAGAATTCATAGAAACAAGAACTCAACAAGTCGATCAATTTCGAGTATCTCGGCAAGTGGAAGAACTTACATTGAAGATATTCCACATGGGAGGATGAGAATTTTATACAGAAACATCAAGAAATAATAAAGCGTTGAGGACAACACTTGTTTGGAAGAGGGGCATGTTAAGTCCTTTATATTAATAGTGTAGTCCCTTAGTATGTTAGTGTATCCCCCATTATTGTTATTATTGTACCCTTGTAACCCCATTTGTTATTATTGTGCCCTTAAATTATTATTGTTAGGTCAGGCTAGGATTACATTGTGGCCCACTAGGATTACATTATGGCCCCATGGACTCCTATATATAGAAAATAAGGTTTTGTAAATTGTATCATCAAAGAATTGATCATTCATGTAATGTATTGGAGGTTTCCCCTGAAGTGGCTTATTTCTAAGGCGTTGATTTCTCATTTCTTCTATTTTTGGAGTTGGTTACACAACATTAGTTGAGTATGTTGGAGAAGCTCATTAAACAATATTTGCAAAAACCTTGTCCTACGACAATTTTAGGCTGGTTTATGACTATGTTGTATTCTTGTAGAGTTTTGACCCAATTTTCCCTCTTTAATCCTAATTCTTTCTATACAAATTCAAAAAATATCAATGTTGGGAATGGAACTATTACTTTAGTGTGTGTCTTTAGAAGAAAATGTATGAAATACTTTATATATTTGAAAACATCAAAGCTTGTTTCTCCACCTCTTAAGAATTTAGTTCAACACCTTGAAAAATTGAACTAAAGAATAGGATGGGTGCCTTGATTCGTGATCATTAAGTTGTGTTATAACAACATATGATCTTTGAAGCAAAAGTATATAAAAATAAAATGATCAGAAAAATTTGGAGTAGTTAAGAGGGGGCATTTATAATGGCTTGTTTGATTGAATCAAAGCTTCTCTTTCATTGTTACACGATTTAAAAATTTGAGTTTTTTCTTGATCGGTAACTTGTAATGGAAGAAAAAATTGGGAAAAATAAGGACAAATCCTGGACAAATTTTATCTTTCTAAGAAAAGTACATTGATTTCTTAGTGTGGGGAAAAGAGATTTGGTGCCTTAATCCTTTTTAAGATCAATGCAAATACCTTCTTTGGATACAATAAATCTAAATTTTTTCCTTCACTAGAGTGAAATACTAACTATTTACAGTTTAATGAAATTCCATATTTTTACAACGTTGAAAGATCTATTTCAAATGTGATAATGGTTGCTTATTTTGTTGGAATAGATTATATGTCATCAGTAAAAAACAAATTTGTCTTATTTATGAGACTCAAAGCTATGTCCATGGCTCTTTTGGAAGGTTTTCCCTTGCATTTAGTAGACCCAGGCATTTACGATAAGCATAATTCCCCCATTTGATCTTAAACTTATTTTCAACCTATCATCTATATGAACCGGGATTTGGTTATATCTTGATAAACCATCAAGGAAAGACATGAGTTCAAAACCTACCACTTGATTGTAAAATTTGTTGGATGGGTGGAAATGAAATTATCCTTTTGAAAATATTTATTCAAATTCCTAAAATTATGTCCTTGATTTTTCTTCCTAATAGGCACTATATTTGACACCCATTTGGAATGCGTAATAGGAAAAATGATTTTGGCTTTAAGGATTTTATTCGCTCAAACTTTATTTGAGTTTGGGTGGGATGAATTTTCCTTAATTTTGTTGTACGGAGTTTTCATCGAAAATCATCGGAATAGTGTGTTGGATAATGGAGGTATCATGTTTTATAAGATCTTCATAACTCCATGCGAAAACACACTTATATCTTTTCAATAAATGAATAATGGCCAACCTCTCACGTGGTGAGAGACCTGAACCCTATATTAATGTTTTGGGGTTTGAGATCAGTTCCAAGGTTTAATAGTTCAAACCTCGAGGTTGAACTTTGAAGTTTTGAGATAGTAACCTTCTTAAATATGTCTTTTAGGTCATAACGTCTTGAAGTTTAACCACGGATTTGGGTAGAGTATTTTCATTAGTTTTAAACGTCAGTTTTGTCGTGTTCATCCTCATCAATTATTTGATCATCATATGATCCTTCGGATCTGTTAAAAGGTTAAAATGTCTTCATCATCATTGAACATACACTAGTTGGTGACATTGTCTGGAATGGATGATGAAAAATTAATTCAATGGAAAACCCATTTGGGTATAATCCTCATATGGTATAAGTCTAGATGCTATATTGACGAGAAGGTTCGGCCCATGATTTTGAAGTATTGGGATAGGAGAAATGTTAAATGCCGAAAAATTAGAAGTGAGGTTGAACAAGTGATTGATAATGCTTCAAATGGGAAAAACACATTGAATGGTGTTTCTTACCCATTTTACAATAATTTCGAGAATCTCAAAATACTTGAAGATATTTGACATTCAAATCTATTGCTTTATGCAATCCTTGGGCAAGTGCCTCATACTCGGCTTATTATTCGTGCATTCAAACTCTAATCTACCGCTAGAATTTTTCCTCCTTCTAGATTTATTAATATACAACCTTCTCCTACACCATAATTGGATCTAGAGTCATAAAATACCAAAGTCCAAAATAAATATTTAACTAATGGGTTTTCCTCTGATATTTACACATTTAGAAGAATCTAATTGTGAAAAGTTTTCGAATTAAGAAGTAAAAGAATTGATTAAAAATGGGGATTGATGTGCATTAAAATTACCCAAGAATGATTCAATGAGAGTAGTTCCCCATGATATTGTTGGTAAAGGCCATTGGCTTATTTTCATCTTCAAAATCAATTGCGAATATTTCATGTGTTTTCACGGTCAAATCGAATTTGATTTGGATTTCCATTCTAAGGAAACCACATATGATACCGATGCAATGGCAAAATAAACATGGAGTATTTTAGACCAATCTTTTACTAAGAATTAAACCATAAAAATTAGGGAATATCAACAACTAATATGTCAATTATTTGACACACCTTTGAATTAGAAAGCGAGCCTAATGAAAAAATTCATTTCTCCTAAAACCTTGAATTTGGTTCTGCTCAAGGTTGAACAATGAACATTAGAATTTTTGGAAGAAATGTTTAATTTCGGACAAATTTGAATACAACATAATATTTGAAGAAGCCAATTATGTCCAGGCAATTGTGCACATTTTTATTGAAAATTTCAAAAGTTAGAAGGAAGGAGGAGTATATGAATTGGATCTATCCCCAATTAAAACTGCATCAGAGGAATCAATCTTTTTCGATGTATCATTAGGAGGTTTACCTACTCATTTAGAGGCTTTGGATGTAACAACAACATGTAGAGGAGAAGTAGGAACTGCATTCAATTCTTTAAGTAAAAAATTCTCTTGTTGTTTCAACTTACTTACCTCATGTAGGGAGATGTTTTCTCACGATTTTCTTCGTGTCTTCCAGTTGTAGTGTATTCAATGGTATCAAAGTTACTGAGGTATTTGATGTAGGCAGGGGAATATGAATAAGATGGGACCAATTGAGAAGATGTGGAAGGATATTTTTTATTGATAAATTTATCTTTAGCAGCAAGGGATGAGGGTTTTTGTTTATGGATCTTCTCTTTATCGAAGTAGGGAGTATAAAATCCATAACCCATGTACTTGACTAGTTCTTCATCTTGAGATTCCTTAGCGAGATAATGTTGTTTCATCCTTGTCTTCATCCTATTGAGATTCAACATTGGATATAGTATTAGGTGGTTGAGGATTTGATGTTTGAGCTTTCTTGAAATATCTAAAATATTTTTAGAAGAAGACTCAACTACCTGTTTGATTTCTAACATCTCTTGACATGGATTTAAGGAACTTTTGTAATCCTTCAATATCGAAATGATATTTAGGAGTTTCTTCTTTGGTTCATCCTTAAATGTAACCTTCTTTTTCTTTCTTCACGGGTAGTATTCTTTTCTAATGCAAGTATTCTATTTTCCATGGGTAGGGCTTCCTTCATTTTCTACTTAAGTTTGTTGTTAGCTCTATCTACAAAAATTGCAATATTGGAAGGAAGAGGATATGTAACATTCAATACGTACATCAACGCTAGGCTTCGATGTAGTTGGGATTTTTAACAATTTATTAAACCTGGAATTAAAGTCTTTGATCTTTTCTCTTGAAATAGCTTTAAGATTAGAAAGTTCATTTATAAAGTAGCATTAGTGTGATCATCACCAAACTTGGATTTAGGTACTCCTCAAATATATCCCAATTGGTTATAGTACTTGATAGCGAGCGAAAAGTACCATGATCGTGTTAATCCTTGGAAAGTATAAGGGAATAACCTAACTACACAATATTCTTTAGATACTCCATTAAGGTTCATGGATAGCATGGAATTATGGAGTGTTCCTCCAACAAAGGAGTCCATCATCGGGATTATACTTGGGCAACCATCTCTCTGTGTGCTTAGGTAAATCATGAAGAGGTCTAGCCAATTGAACAATTGTTGGATTAGTCCATGGTCTAGCTGCCATTTATGACACGTAGGATTGGAATATTTTGTAGTATCTCGGAGGTTGATGTAGTTGTAGAAGAAATAATCGTTGAAATAGTACGTGACATCACTAGTTGTTTGAGTTGAAGAAGATATGAATAGATGAAGTAATTGGTTGGGAAGAAGGAAATGAAGGAGGAATGAATGGGGAAAGGAGGAGTTTGTGGAGGAGAAGATGATGTGATCTCGCTAGTGGATGTTTGATTTTCTGATGTAGGAGTCTTCCTTCGGTGAGAGCGAAGTGGAAAATTGAATGGGTTATTCCACATTTTCACTTTGAGACCGATTCAATACCTTAGTATCTTGAAAAATTGAGGTTACGAGTTCATGTCGAAGTTTAAGATTGCACGGGTTTTCTCTGAAATAGATATATCTTCTAATTTTTTAATCAAGGTCTAAACTTCGGGTGATTACGGGAGCATGTCTGGTGGAATTACCTTAGGAGTGTACTAGGATATTTGGGAGGTGATCGAACAACTTCAAACTGAAGGGAGGAGATTTTGAATGTGACCTTGAAGTTGTAGGATATTTGGAGGAGATTGACTCTTTTGATGGCCTTTAGATGTATAATTAGACCTTAATGCCATTCATAGTCTAGTAGGCCCTCCTACACGCCAAATGTTGATGCCTCAAAAATTGCTGCAACAACATCGAGGGATGACCACTTGGTTTGAGACTTAAAAGCTAGTTCCTTTTACGATTTTGGTATAATGGCTCACGGTAGGGATGATGGGACCAATTTCCCAATGAGTATAATTGAGTGGGTGTGAGGTATTTATAATTGGATGAATGATAAATGGGAGCGATAACAAACTTGAAAGTATATATATATATACCTATCTATATCCCATGACTTATTTATATTTATTTTGTATGCAATTTCAAAGATTATCCTTAGTGTATGAAAATATAGATTTATGAACACTTACGAAGTGAAAACAATTAAAGATAATTAATTTGATTAAATAGTTAATCAAATTAATTAATTATACTCATATCACATCAAATAACGATATATTTTGTAAATATATCAAATATGACAATATTTGCATGTTCAAAAGTGAATTAATGCTCAATTGTGTTTAAAGATACATATAACAAAACAATTAAAATAATTAGTACTGATATATCTTTACTACGCTCATGCGAGAAATAACTCTCGTCCGGTCTTTATATTAAGATGATTTTTAAAAAAGTACAAAAGTGTAACTTATCAAAGCCTTATTTACCAAATATCAAGTCCCTTTCTTTGTATACATGAAAGGGTTTATATATCAAATACTAGAAATGTAAAAATAGAAAATACACAAAGTGTCGAGGAGGTTTAAACAACTCTCCTTAAAATTAGAGATAATGAGGACAAAAATAGATTTTTTTTTTGTATGTGAACTCGGGAGTGTGACGTTGCCTCCTTTCATTTACTTCTTAAAGCTTGTAAATATCTAACATTGGTTACTTCGAGTTGAGCTATCCTTAAGCGCAAGCGTCCGATATACACTACATCGATGAAGCGAAGCATGTGGGAGGATGTGTTAGCAGGCAACACAACATTAGCCAGTTGTGTGGCTTGACAAGATCTTGCCCGGTATTTTTTCCAGTCGAGTTTGTATATTCTTCTTTCTTCCTTTACCTTTGAATTTTCCTGCCATTGTTTTGATAAAACTATAACATTAGGAAGAGAAGCAGGAATTTAGGGAATTCTTGGATAAGATTGTGCCAAGATAAATTGTTATTGGCAGTTTTAGTAATGTTGCTTACAGCAACTCTTGCTTTGAATACAACCCTTTATGATTTCTTTAGCTATATATCCCAGTGTAAGAGGATTTCTTTGTGTAAATCCTCTGATGCGAAAGATTTTCTACTGCTTACGAGTGTCTTTCCAAGTGATAAACTATGAGCTCTTTTCATCAATGTCATCAAAATTAGTCCTTAGATCGGACAATTGATTCATCGATGAATCACTCTTGTTGCACAGATCATTGATGATTGTTATTTTCTAAATAGAAGGTTACTTTTTGTTGGGCGAAAAGAGTGTTCAATTCCATTGCTTCCTTCTTAAAGTCTTGATTTTTAAGTTGTCCTCCAGTTGCTCAATTGTGAATTGGAGTTGTTGAATTTGAGTATCTTTGATCTTGATATCAACTTGATCTTTCATTCAATTGATCAAAGTTATGTTGAAATTGTGACAATTGTGTACGCACTTGGTGATCAGTACTCTACTTTTCCTTTATGACTCTTGCTCTAGTTGTTGGATTTTATCATCCCCTTTTCCTTGAGAAATTTCTAGACTTCGATGCCTTGTCAATTGTAAACGGTTGCATAAGCACACATAGCGTGACATAATATTGTTAAATCTTTAGAAGGATTGGTTTTAGGATCTCTCAGAGACTACTTCCATTGGTATATATCCAAGGCAATACCTTGGTTAACTCAACTCTTTTCTCTTTCTCTATCTTCTCATTACAACTTTGATGTTTGGGACTATAGAAGATGTTAAGAGGAGGGATTTATTCTATCTTGAGCACAATTTATGATGAGGGGAATGTTGGGATGCATTCAATTTCATGCAAATGCTTGGCTAACTTTGTTAGAAGCCCCAACGATAAAGCGGGCTATGTGTGCCTTGAGGAGTGTTGCTTGTCTCTTTGAGCTCAAAATTGTTTCCTCTTGCTTTCATTTAATCTGTTGATCAAATTTTATTTCTGTAGGACCTCGGTGTCCTTTGGAAGCTACTCCAAATCTTGTTCTTACGTAAAATTGGTTGAGATACCCTCAGCATGTCTAGAGGGATATTTTCTAACCTCTTGTATACGTACTCCTTAAGCTTGGCAAGTTGTTACGGATCAAGGCAATTGATGCAAGATTTTCAACCGTGAATATGTCTTAATAGACTTAAATAGATCATCATAGTCATTGGGATCATGAATGAATTGTCGACTTTTACAGGTTGTAAAGTCTTGAGCCACTTTGTTTAGATTGAGCGTCTGGCGGGCATGGTAGATAATTTTAAACAACGAATTTGATTGATTTCAAGCACATCGTTTTGAAGCAAGACTCCCTGATTAATAGGAAATTATGGTCATGCGAAATTTTTGGCTTCCTTTAAGGCTTTGGTCAATCCATTCCCTGCGTTTGATAGGCAATTTCTGCGGCGAAGTTTATTTGGTACATGCGGTGGGAGAACATGAGGGATTGGCTAGATTTCCATAAACCCTAACATATGTAAATAGATCATCTCCAAACCATTTCCTTATCAATCATCTACGGCTTCTTTTGATAGTCTCATGGCCTTTTCTCCAAAAACATCTTGGTAAAGGGTAAAATGACTCCATGAAAAATTATGTAAAAATGAGACTCATAGTGGACTCCCAAAGGATATTGTGGTAGACATGGATAGGGGAAGGGTCTTGTATAGTCCATTTCCATGCATGGTTGGAAATCAAAGTAAAGAATCACGTATCCATGATATAAGCACTCATGAAAAAGGGGGAATTGTCTTGGAAGTGAATTTACGGTTCTTTCTATATTCAAGAATTTGGGAGGCAATATTATTGGAAAGGATGGTACACTAATACATAATGTATAGATCTAATGTAGCTTCAATGAGAGGAACCCATTCAACTAGAAAATTTAGTTGTATTAGGGTAACCAAACAACCTACACATCACTGACAACGATATAGCGATACATACCAGCAAGGGGATACATAATACATACCCATATCGTCATACTTCTTCTTGTTGGGGTTGTGCCTCCATTGTCTTATTAGATTACGATCTTTAGCTTATTTTCCTTTGCAAACTCTTCAAGGAGAATTATTTTCATATACCTTTTGTGGGTCGGGTATATGATAAATTTTCTTTAAATATTCTTCCTTGAAAGACCCAATTCTTGTGTCCTTGAAGTTAGGAATGTCCTCTCACCAATGTTCAAATTGTCGATTATCCATTTCACCATATGTTTGAATAGGGAAGAATTTTAGGGGCGAGCAACAATACGATGGAGGAAATAATTAGCAAATTCACTCTAAGAAGTTTGTGGATGTTAGGGTGTGAAATTTGTGAGCTTCTGCTGATTACTCTTTGTTTTTAATCCTCAAACGGTATGTACATGGATTCCCATGAGAAAGATCCATTATATTGAGTGCATGTTGTATCATAGAATAGAGGAGGCATCTCTGTCCTTACGAGTAGGAGGCAGGTGTGGAGTAGCCATGGGTTTCTTGGTCTTTTTCACGGCTTTAAATATCTCTTAGAACCTTTCTTCTCAGGACTAGCACGTAGTAAGATAAAAGCAGTGAAGAATAATACTTTGCAATGTGTGGAGGCGATTAACACAAAAGTTTGAAGTGATGGAAAATATGGTTTAAATGTTAAAAATCAGTAAAGATTAAGTGGCATGCCATCAAATAACTTGGGGACTAGAGACCACCAATACCGTATACTGAGTAATAATAAAAAATCTTGTTGATTTCACGTGGTTTTCTTTTGACAACTCAATTCTTTAATTATGCTCTCACATCATAAAGGGTATTTCGAGAGCACAACTCTAAAACACGTGATACATTAATTCACCAATATGAGATCAAGACTCTATGTTAATTATTTGTCGGCTATTTATCGAAGTTTTTAAGATATCGTAACATTGGAGGAGTAGTGCACTTTGAGTTTTATGATGCGATAACGACTTATCACAATCACAAGAGTCGTGGAGTGAGTGAATGCATTGTTGGGTGGAGGAAATGTGATGCGATATATCACACGGGGGGGTTTAGGAGTGATCAATGTAATGGTAACAAAAAGAATCTACGGTGCACGATAGCGATGAGTGACGATGTCGGAAAGATGGGTACCTGATGGTTTATATAATCATGTACGATTTGGGAGCTTTTCCTTTGTTATTGTTCTTTTTATTTTAAATCCTTTTACGCGGTGTTTTATGCATTAATTAAATATCCATCACCAAATTTTGAAAGAGTGCTTTTAGTCTTGCTTATTGTAATTGTGATATTCGAGTAAGTCCTATAGTCAATAAGATCAGAATGTATCCATCGGATATGAAATTTTTTGTCTTTATCAAAGAATAAAACATATTTTAGTGTCCTAAAATAAAAGTTATAAAGGGTCCCCATTATTACACAAAGGTAACTATATAAATAATTTGGGGGGGGGGTGTTGTTGAAGATGAGGATGTTGTCAAATACACAAACACAAATGACTTGGTGAAGGGTTGCAAGATACCATCCATCAACCTCTTGAAAGTTGCGGGGGATTTTTCAGCACGAAGGCGTGCCCAACCACTCCAAAGGTCCTCCTTGGATTAGAAGGTATCCTTCCATACATCTATGGGTTCTATTGGAATCCGGTATTAACTAGAAATCAAATCAATATTTTTGATACTTGGCCCCCTTAATATGGTTAAGAATATCGTAAATCCACACGATTGGATACCTATTCTTGATGAGTGATTTTATTTAATTCCAGATAATCAATGCAGAAGTCTCCAAGTCCCATCCGCGTACGAGCGAGTACAATTGGGCTCCCACAAGGTGAGGAAATTTGTCGAGATAATCCTTTTCGTAGGAAATCCTAGATATACTACTTGATTTCTTCGTTTTTTAGAAGAAGGCAGAAAATATATTGACCCATTGGGTAGAGGTGCTTCGAGTCAGTTGATCGAATGCTTGACTTTGACAATGCAAAGGTGTCTCTATGGGTGAGGAGAAGAGGTCCTATATTCTTCCATGACCTTGTCCACTGTTTATGCTACGGTGGAGGTACCTTCACGGGGAACATGGATGTGGACGTGATCTTCCCTCACCTTGATATCAAATCGAAAGAAAAAAAATCTTGGTCTGGGAGATGATCTTCTTGCATTTCTTAGCGAGAGATCGAATAGATGATGGTAGGTGGGGCTACCTCACGTATCTTGTATAGTTCTTGCTTAGTAATAACGGTGTGAGCTTGAACTCGCACACAACATGGTCTTCCACATGTATGGCTAGTCTAATAATACATCACAAACTTCCAATGAAGCATCGCAAAATACCTCATTAAGTGAAAGGCTTGATGTTGTAGGAGCTTCTTATTGTTGGGCGATGCGAGATGTCACCCTTGTTAGACCATCCAATGGTGTATGATTGTGGGTGGTGTCATCGATAGGCCCAAAATTCTGAACTCAGCGATATGAGGTTCTTTTGGCTGTTCTTCATGTCGAAAATGAACGACAACAAAGAACCCTCCACCCACATCACGGCTGAGTGGAAGGAAATTCCTCTCCTCTGAATCTCTGGGCTCAATATTTTGGACTTGGTGAGGTGGAAATGGTGGCACTAGGCTTGCATTGATAATCTTCTTCCCCTTGTTGATTTACGAATCAAAGTCCAAACATGCATACGACTCGAATCTTTTATCTCGACCACTCATTTGTGTTGTAAGTGGGGCTCTTGTGGAACTCACACCATTTTCTGTGTCCTTTTTCATCTTCGTGGTGTTATTCTTTACTTATGGATTTGAGGGTTGTCTTGGGTCACCCCACCTTGGCTATGTCCTTACGTTCAATGGTTTGGAGGTTTCCTTTTCCCTACTTTGGTTCGCAGATCCAAAGTCTCGCTTCTTACGTTTGAATGTCACACTTGATATTAATAACATATCGGTATGCGACTCAGCGAGGCATGTCTGAAAATGCATCTCTGCTGTATTTGTTTGTGCAGTAGTCATTAGTACGTGAGTACCATACCCTCGAGAATCCACGATACCCAAATTCGTGTGAAGGGTATGAAAAATATTTGTGAACTTACGTACGTATTGTGGTCCCTTACCTACCCTAGTTTGGTCCATTCTATGTACTTATCTTTATATCTCACACTGACATGGGCATATTGTTCCTTAATAGCGTCTCGAAAGAATTCCAAAGTGGGTGCGACTTAAAATAACGAGGGTTCCTTCTTATCCCTCTACTTAGGTAGGTTTCCCACTAGTCCTTGATGTGGTGGGTGACTTTGAGAAGTGCAAAAGTAATATTTTCCCTTTTGGAAAAATTATGGATTGAAAAATACGCCACGAAGTTTAACCATTTATACACAACACATGTGTCTATTTGACCTTAAAATATGGAATTTCAAAGTTAACTTGTACCTTAAAGCGGGTGGAACCTCAAAGTGAATATTTGATGAATATGTTTTTCCCATTGATACCCACTAAAGGATTTGGGAAAATTTATCCATCATCTCTTTCCTTTGTCACTCGAGAGCCACTTCGAGCAACATTTTGAAAGGATGTCTTGCTCCCTTGTATTTATTTTCTTATGCCATGGGAGGTCATTGGGGTTAAGCGAAGTAGATATTGTAAGGGTTCAGCAGAGTTCAAGTCCTATGCCCATACCCCAACCTCGTTGAGAGCATGCACATAAAAATAGAGAAAGAGGAGATCACTTTGATACCACTTGATTTATATTTATGCGGGAAAAAAAATTAAATAAAAATTTAAATAGAGCCATAGAGTTAAAGAAAACTAAACTTCAATTCATTAATAAAAATACTAAAAATTGTTTACATGCTTAATAGAAATAAACTAGCTTTAGCGATGATAGTTTATCTCTGAGAAGAGATGTGAAAATACATCTCCCGACCTATTTTACAATGAGGCTCGAAGGCCTTTTTATTATTGGGAAACAATGGGGAAAACACTAACCTAACCCTAGGAGATGAAGCGCCAAAAGTTTGTGGGTTGGGGTTAGTTGTGACATCAACTTCTCGAGTTGTAACTTTGGCATATGATACGCATGTTTTTATGTGTATGATACCTCATTAGAAATATATATGCGAGGACAAAAAAATTCTCTTGCAAACCCCTATTACCAATTTTGGATCTACCGTTTTCCAAAATAACATCTTTTAAGCCTCAAAATGACCCCATAAGTTTAGGACACAGAAAAAGCTGTCAAAAATAGTAAATTGTGCTACAATTAAGAAAAATGAAAGAAACAATGTTGGGGGTCCAAGTGGAATAGGCGGGTGGCCACCAATATCCACTTGGATCGATTTGACATGATAAAAACATCAAGGCTAGAACCTTAAGGGTTATTGGGCCTCTTGTATGATTCTAGGTTCAAGGTTTTCAAAGGAAAACTCATACCTAGATGGTTGGGACCTTATTTGGTGGAAAAATGCCATGATAATGGCCTTGTTTAGATCAGACAATTGATCAAACTCCTAGTGAATGGTGACATATTGAATTTTTATGGGAAGCCAAAATTAAGAGCTTGGTTCGATAATTTAATAAGCGGGAGAAATAAGTGTGATTTGAAAGCATTAGATCTCCAATCCATTGACCCTTGATAAAAAATAAAAAAATAGAAAAAAAATAAAAAGGAAAAAAACCCTAGGTGAAAACCTTCCTTGAGGCACAGGGTAGGCTCATGGGTTGAAGACCTCCCTGAGGTAACCAATGCGAGTTAAGAAAAAGAAAAAAAAGAAAAAGAAAAATATCCTAGAGATTTGAAAACCTCCCTTGAGGCACATGGGGAAGATCCACTTGAGGTTGAAAACCTCCATAGGGCAACCGAGTGGGCCTCGAATAAAAGAAAAGAAAAAAGAAAAAAGAAAACAAGAAAAAAATGAAGACACAATAAATTTCACCTTTGTTTTATATTCTTATTGTAACAAACCTTAGTTTATTTTCCATGTAAATAAAATAAAACCAAGGTTATGGGACCTATATTCCAAAGCGAATAGTGGGGAAAGCATTATAGTGCAGGAATCACTTGCGATTTATTAATGACTATGGAAATTGGCAAAGGCATTGACAAAGGAAAAGAGAGGCAATAAATAACATCTAATTAAGGAAATAAAGGAAAATGGGAGAGAAGGAAGGCAAAGTGACACAAATATGCATGCGAGGGAAATTAGAGAGAAATTAAAGGAAAATGAAGAAAAAAGGAAAAGGAAAATAAAGTTGGGCATCGATGATAAAAAGCACACACGAGAAATAGTTGACAATTTTGCCGGAACTTGTGATAAAGGCGTAGCAAAGGATAGACGAAAAAACGAGCAATAATTGGAGGAAAGTGGAAAATAATGTTGGATCAACAACTGCAAGCTGGAGTTCATTGCGGAGTAGCAGGGTTGCATGTGTAACTTCCTTGTTTATATTTGGATACATGGTACATGCATGTGGTTCTCTAGTTATTTGTTGTCATTAGCATGGATATTTCCTAGATCAACAATGGTTTCAACCCTACCTTGCCATTTCCTAGATAGCCATGATGTAGTGGTTTCTCTATCTGGATTTTTGATTGGTTCTCAAGTTCCCTAGTGGTTGTGGGTTGGGATGGAATCGTAGATCCATGGAACAACTTGGGTTCCTGGTTGTGGGTTGAGATGGTAGTTCTTTGGGCTCTGTAATAGCTTGGGTTCCCTAGGAGCTATGGGTTGAGATAGTAGTCCTTGGATCACTGGACAACTTGGGAAGAGACCAATCTGGTTTTTATTGGTGGTTTTACCGGATCGGTTAAGGTGAAATCACTATGGTTGGGGATTGAAGTGGTTTGGCTTCTAGAGGCCTCGGTTGGTTTTGTTTTGGTTTAAACCATATGATCCCACATTCATGGTTGGAATATGGAACGGGGGTGATTGGATGAAAGGAGAATTTGGTTCAACCCAATATATGGTCGGGTACGTGCATTGGAAGTCCCTAACTTGGTTGGCTTTTGAATATGTTAATGGATTATTTTTGCATTGTGAGCTATGAGCACTTGTATTGATCATTGTGTTGATTTTATGGGCGATTGTCATGGTTTATATCTTGGTTATATGCTATTTATATACCTAGTTAGATGATGTGCTCTTAACATGGATCCGTTCATGATTTGATAATTTATTGAAAGATTAATGAATTCATGTGCTATGAAGTGTTGTTAGAGAGCTAGCTTGAGAGAATTGAGCCTTCTTGATGATTCTTTAATGAAGTTAATACGACCATGATCATATATGAATTCATCACATGTAGCTTCTATGTTTGAAGAAATGTTTATCATGTATTAGGCATGTATTGGACAAGATATAGCCCTATTATTGATTTTTAGACATGTTATCATCTAGTGAGACAGTTATAGAAAGTTACGGGTAGTGGCACCTTAGGCTAGCCACGAGAAAAAGTGGCATAGATCTCACCACTTCATGCATAAAGCGGAATATTTCGGTCATAGCATGCATGAAGGATTATGGGTGCGATTGTAGCCTTATAATTGCATGCACAATGTGTTATGGGTATAGTTGGGGTGTTAAACTTGTGAAAATGAGTTCCATCTCGGGGGATTGATCACCGGGGGTGGTTGTCGGGATGCTAGGTGATCTAGTGTCCCTAAGGGGTGGTAGTGATTGGTTTTATAGGCCCCATTTCCATAACTACAACTTGGAGGTAGGGTCATGTCGCTAGTAGCACTGCGGCTCATGTTTATCTGAGAGCTTGTGAAAGTGGGTAAATGTGAGAGGAGTTGTTACAACGAAAGTCATGCCGGAGTACATCATAAATCTAGTAGCAACACATAATATCAACATGTAGTGAAAGAACTCACCTTTAGATAATTCAAGAATATTCTCCACATTCATATCACATGATCCCACACTATTCTTAAGCTTCATCCATCATTTACATGTGTCTTCCATTTGATTTATTCACTCTCTAGAATTGCTATAGGAAAGATCTGTATTGCTACATGATACCACATAGAAACAAAAAAGAATGCAATGATAAAGTTTTCTCATTTGTGATAAAAAAAGGTACCTTGGAGCCCCTAACACCTATACATCCCATTTTCACTTTCAATTCTATTTCACCTTCAACTGTTTCTTTGTTCAACCATAACGAGTCCCACATTTCTACTCTTTTCCACCAAAAATAAGAAAAAATACCTCTCCATCACCACAAGTAGCTTCCTCCCGAATTAATTTTTTTTTTGAAGACTCCAACTAGAAGAAATTGCGAGTTTAAGGATATTTTGTGGTACTACATGAATACACATAGTCTATGCGATCTTCAAAATCCCTACGGGCTGATGCGCATTAAAAATAAGAAGAGCCATGAATTCCACCATATTTAGAGGACACAGGCTTCAGAGGCACGAACAAGCTATAGGATCTCTTGCGGTTTCTATAGGATCTTCAACCACCTACAACGGTAGCATTTCAACCATTTCTGACCCAACAATATTTCAGCCATTTGAACCGAGACATATTTGTGCCCAGCAACTTAATTCTTTATGAAAATATTCTAGAAGGTCCCAAAGCAATTTTAGCGACATTAGGACGTCAAAAGATCATCAAAGGTAACACAAAAATTCAAAACCGGGATCATTAAGGAAAACCTCAACAATTACATAAAAACCTTGATAACATCTTGAAAAACACTAGAGATAAGGCCCTTCTTGTACAACTATAAAAACCTCCCCTTCGAACACTTATTCTAGCTTGAAAAATACGTTGAAAGAGTAAGAAGGAAAATGTTTTATAAGAAAAAACTAGTTAGAGTAGCCTCGACCATATATGACGGTCAAATTTAAATTATTCGAGAAAGGACACATACCGTGCGAAAGGAGGATGAGACACAAAATGGGAAATAACTCGAGAGGCCGGGTCGATGTTGCTTATTCATGATAGAACGTGGATCATGATATGGTAGGTGGGGGATAACTCACATAACGTGCTCCGGTCTATCACCTCAAAAAATTACCACTTAATTTGGGCCCCTCTAAGTATATTTTTGCATGAAAGTCTATTTTAACCTGAAAGGAAACCTTTGCTAGTGCTATAGGAGGTTGACCCAACCAAAACATCATTAGAGAAATTTTTAGGTCTAAAATTGGCTTCAAAACAAAATGTACAACCAAAATTAACTTTATAAGAACCAATAGAATTAAAGACGATGATATCAACCATGGGGGATGATTCACCATTTTGGAGTTAAAAGTAAAAAGATTAAAAAAAAACTAATTTTAACTCATATTTTCAACATATCTCCCTACAAGTTTACTAAAATTTCGAGAATAAGCACTCGATGGATGTAGAATTTAATTCATCATCCAATGAGTACCCATGTTTCATATTTTCGATGGACCACTGCTACACAGCCCGATAAATACATGAAAAAATGTGATTGCAATGACATTTTTTTAATGTATATCATTTTACGAAGAATACCGGTATGGGTATTCCTTGGATGATGAATTCAGTGTATCCAACAGTGCTCCTCCAAAATTTGGAGTAAAATCCTAGGGAGATAGTTGAAAAATACGACTTGAAAAAGGTAGTTTCCTTTTTCCCTCTAAAATTTGATGATGTAATATAATATTATTTGATTATTTCCACTATTATTTTATAATATTCCTTAGGAGGCCATTTAGACCTCAAAATTTCTCTAATGTTTCAACACATGCCGCTACAAGAAGCTACATGATTCAACAAATGATAGCTACAAGAAGTTGACATGGCTTTTCCTGGCTTGATTCTTCACATAACAATCATCCAACCTCGAAAACAAGGGAAAATAATTAGAATACGTGAGTACAAGTTATCCTCACCAAAATTTGGCATAAGAATTCAAGAAAAGATCTCAAGTATCGGAAAAACCACTCTATAATTTTATAGTTTGAATTTTAGTAAGAACAATCATTGGATTAAGCGAGCATTTCTTAAGAACATTGTGTGTTAAATAGGCGGGGAATGCATGTTGTAATTTTCCTTTCCTCAACCTTGAAAAGCTGTCAAATTTAATCTTCTACAACATCCCCCACTATACAAGAAACCTTAGAAGTAGGAAACAAGTTCCTTGCTCCACTCTATTAAATGTAGTAACCCATGGGAGGGGAATTTAACCTGAGAAGTAATGAAAACCCTCGAGGATCCATCAACACCTTGAGGCTAGAAATATTTTTTGAAAATTTTCAATGGCTAGGGTTTTTGAGAAGATGAGAGGATTTGAGGATGAGATTTCTCAAGAGTCTGCCTCAAATCTCTAACAACTAGAAGGACATGAGGTTATTGTTGTGGTTAGAGCCTCATCATGCATCTAAATGAAGAAATTGTAAATAGGGTCATTGCACTCCCTATGGGGGTCAAATGGAACAAAAGAAGAGAGTCTGAGGCCACTACACACAGAAAAATTATTCCTTCAAAATGAGCAACCCATATAGAATAAAAATGGAGGCGAGAAGGAAAGTTTGCGATACCATTGGGATGAGGTGGCCTACCATATCTCAGATTATCTTTCATGTGGAATTAGAGCCTACATCTTAAGCTGACAAAGTGAATTTAGTTGCCATTGAGTATCTCTTCTTATGCCTTGGTGAGCTCCATGTCAGGATTGTGCTACCATTATTAGCATATTGTACTCAAAATCAATAGATAGTAGGGACTTATTTCTATATACCAACTCAAAAGGGTGAATCTAGTAGTGGTATTGAAGTGGCCTCCATGAGCATTTCTACCAAATATTTCTGTTGTTGCCCCAACTACGGATTTAATTAATTTCTATCCAATTCTCTATTAGTCACTTCCACTTGCCCATTTACTTGAGGGTGATATGGGGTAGCTTCCCTATGTCTAATACGATGCAACCTCATGATCCCCTCTATTAGATTACGAGTGAATTGATAACAACAGTCACGTACGATTATCTTGGAAAACCAAATTTGTAGAAGATGTTTTCCCTTAAGAATTCAACTACCTTTTGCTCTGATGCTACCTTTACCACTTTAACCTCGACCCACTTGGTCAAATATTATATGCACACAATGATGTACTTATTTTGTCCAAATGGAGGAGCAATAGGGCCAATGAAGTCCATGCGCACTTCTCGAATGGATCGAAAAGCCACTTGAGGTTATAAAGGCATCTCATCCTCTAAGTAGATTTCTTCGTCCTACGAAATTCATCACATTGTGCATTGTATCTCTAGGCATCTCGATGAAGGGTAGGCAATTATTATCCTATGAAGAATCTTGTAAGCTCTTCTCTTAGCGAGAAAAAATGAATCCCACAGGGGTCCATCTTGATAGGCTAAGAGAATTTCATAAACCTCATCTTCCCTCACACATCTTCTTTGGTTACGATCGGGCCCCCGAGTTGGAGAGATTACCCCCAATCCAAGTATAGGGGAGCACTCTTCGACAATCTTGGTTTTATCATTTGAAGATAAATGAGTGGGAATTGGCCAACAACTAAGAATTTTTCTATGTTAGAAAACCGTGGACCTGATAATGATATGGGAAAAGGGTGCTTATCGGGGAGTTGGTCATCCACCATCTCTTCATCCTCTGTAGACAAGGTTAGCCTAGATAGAAAATTTGCAACAACATTTTCTTTTCTACGGTTTTGTCAACAATGGTTAGATCAAATTGTTGTAGCAACAATAACCATCTAATGATTCAAGCATTTACAACATGTTTATTCATTAAATACTTGATTATTGTAAAGTCAAATATACTACAAAATCTTGATATCTATAATGTAGTGCCTAAATTAATTCAAGAAATGTACAACAACTAAAAATTAGTGTTTTGGTAATTGTGTAATTAAGCTCAGCTTTGGACAAGTTCTTGCTAATGAAGTAGATGGCATAACGCAATTTACTTCAATTTATCCCAATGTGCCCCAATTTCTTTTTACGATGCATACGTAGATGTGGAAGGGAAAGGCCCAATTTGGGCCTCCTAAGGGAAGCAGTGCGGTTGGCGGTTCCCTCTTTGATATCTTCAAATGTCTTTTGACATAGACCTATCTAACAAAAATTATGAATATTTTATCGATAAGGAAAAAACAAGGTAGGCAAATATGATGAAATCCTTAATGAATCATTTATAATACCCAACAAGTCTAAAATCGCGACATCTTTATATTTTTTAGGAACAAGAACCCTTTTAATGATGGATATTTTATTCGGATCAACCTAAATTCCTTCCTTAGAGATAAATTTCCATAAAAAAATCCCTTCTTCAATAAAAAAACTAGAATTTTTTAGGGCTCGAGTAAATTCATGTATACATATTTGTAAAACTTTGTGTAGGTTGGAGAGAGCCTCTTGGAAATCATCTCCATAAGATGTGAAATCATCCATATAAATCTCTATTGATTCATGTATAAGGTCGGAGAAAACCAATTGGAAGGTAGAATGGGAATGCATTAGGGTGAATGGAAGAACCCTATGGGAAAAATTACCCCATGGGTATGTGAAAGTGGTATTATCCTAGTCTTTAGGATTGAATTTGATTTGATTATACGAATCATCCGAGAAATGAAAAAACTTATTCCTACAGAACATCCAAACTTGGTCAATAAAAGGCAAGGGAAAATGATGTTTTTTGGTGGCTTTATTAAGTTCTTTGTAATCGATGCATACTCTCCATTTTCCATTCTTCTTAGGGACAATTATGAAGGGGACACCCACTTACTATCCAAAGTGGATAGATAAACTTGCATCCTAATAATTTACGCGATTTTCTTTTACCATGTGTTTTGATGAAAGGTTATTATTATTTGAGGTTTGTGAATAGGTTTGTGGTCCTATTTGATGTATATATGATTAATGGTAATAGATGGGTGGATTCCCTTTACTTCCTTGTAATACCATGAGAAAAGGAATCAATGTCTACACTTATAAACAATGAACAATTTTTCTTCATGATCAGCTTTGAAAAAGGGCCAATTTTGAGAGTTGTTAGGGGGTTGATTTCCGCAGTTTTCACATTTCCTAGTCCGAACTAGAAATGATTAGATATACATGAGCTATCTACGAGCTTGATTAAGCTTCCGGTAGATTTTTCTTTTATGCCATCGATATTCATGGCAACAAGCTATTTATTTTGTAGAAATTTGTCAATCAAATTATTTTTCATCTAATTGCATGTTGCCAATGGTGGTTTATAATGTACAAATTGGGTAGGGTGATGAAGCCCGATAAATATTTCTTCTTCTTGTCTGCCACACGGGAAAATCGTGCTCGATAACGGAGTAACATGAGGATATAATACAACTTGTTATTTAGACTTCCTGGCTTGTGATTGTCATATTTCCAGCCCTACAATTGATGTAGGCATCAACGGTGTTGGCCAACCAAGGTATTCCTAAGATAAGAGGATACCCATTAAAATTAGTTTTTAGTTGAAGAGAACAAGGACATCTATATGATACTCCCGGGAATCAATGGAAAATATGACATCCTCAATGATGTCTTCACGGTGCTAATGTGGATCTATCAACAAGTTGTAACACCGTGGTGGATTTCGTTATGGATATTTAGAGATTAAACTAGCATAGTCTCCCTATTCATAACATTGATTGTAGCCCCTAAGTCTGATGAGGGTGTTTGGGACTACATTATTATTGAATATTGCACATATATTACGGGGCTTTCGGGATTTAAATACTTTGGGATGATGATATTCCCAAGCATAAGATCAACAAATTTCTTATAACATTAATAGTAGAGGCATCTATTTTTCTCCTTCCCAGAGACTCTAATACATTCTTCTTTTATGAATCTATTATAAATGGGAACATATTTGTTGACTTTAGAGAGGGAGGATCTTGACACATATTTTCTAGTTGTCAAAAGTTCAACTTCTTCTACGGTGTGTGTTATAGAGGAAGGGATAAACCTTTCAATATAGGGGGGTTTTGGCTTGAGAGTAGGATCTCCATTCTCTTATTCATGATTTTATGTTGGACAAGGTGGGTGAGCTTAGGAAGAACTTTCCCAAACAGGGTTAATTTCTTGGATTTCTACAAAATAGGTTGGATAAGATGTCTCTCCACTATAGATTGGTTGGGATTGCTTATTTTTTTTGGGGTTCGGGCTTGGTTGGGTATGAATTTGTGGCGATTTCAAAGTTATTTTGGGGTAATTGTGGTTGTGGAGGAGGAATTAAGGCATGTGGTTGGGTTGCTTGGCCTTGACCTAAATATGGATTCCCAGATTGAGGAGGTTGAGTGCTTGGTATGTGTTAGGTCCCTATATTACTAGTATAGTCCCTTGTTGTTGTTAGTGTAACTCCTTATTGTTATTATTGTACCCACCAATAACCCCCATATTGTTATTATTATTCCCTTAAATTATTGTTAGGTCGGCTAGGATTACATTGTGGCCCCCTGGACTCCTATATAGAAAAGAGGTTTTGTAATTTGTATAATCCAAGAATTGTTCATTCATGTAATGTATTGGAGGTTACCCCCTTGAAGTGGCTTATTTCGAAAGGCATTGATATCTCTTTCTTCTATTTTTGGAGGCTGGTTTCTGACATCTAGTATCGAGCTTTGGATTCTTGGGTTTTATTTGCTCAAAACGAGTTATTGTGGAATTTTAGCTATAACTATTTTTCTACGAAGGTTAAAAGATGAAAATTTAGAGTCTTGGCATTTGAACTCTTGAGGAACATCGTCACACAATTTCAGAGCTTGGTTCACAATAGTTTCGAGAGATATGATCTGTGGAAGGTAGGGCTTTTTGCGGGCTCACGGATTTCACTTAAACGGGTCATCACAAAATTTGCTATAACGTTTTTTCTCTGAAGGTTGAAGCTGAAATTTTTAGAGCACAAGGTAAATCTGAACATCGTCAAAAATTTTCGAGCTTGGTTCGCAATATTTTGGAGATATGATCTATGGAAGTTAGGTCTTTTCGGGCTCTAAATTTCAACTCAAAGAGGTGATTGTGGGAAAATATTCATAACTCTCTCTTTGAGCATTGGATTGGAATTATGTAAAAATTGGCGGAAGTGCACGAATGCGGTTTTACGTCTGTTAATTTCGAGACTGAAGGAGCAAACGGTGACACGTGGCAAGTCGTGAGTTCTCTCTTTTGAACCGGTCCATAATTAGGTCATTGTGGGAGATTGGACATAACTTTGCCTTGAAAAATCCAAATCGAAGTTAGAGCTTGTGGAATTTGAAAGAAGCTTCAAAGGACTACTACGGGGCCTAATTTTAGATATTGAGGGTGCAAGTATAGAGGTAAGTCAATTTCAATATCGAGCTCCTTAAAAGCAAGAGTAAAAGGTGTGTATTTTCACGATTGCATAAGTCTTGTTTGAAGAATCAAGTTGAATTGATTCCAAGGGCATATTGTAGAATATATATCAGCATTGGATTCTAAAATGGCCCCTAAAAAAGGAATTCAACATCCATTAAGCCTTTAGAAGGCTCTACTATTACTCATGAAGACGAAGAATGGCGACATGACATATCAAAATTCTGAGCGAGTGCAACAAATTTCGCTCTTGCGAAAACAAAAAATGACATGGAATTTTTGAAGAAAGGCGTGGAAACTAAGATGGATGGTTTGAAGAAAGGTATGGAATCTAAGATGGATGGTTTGAAGAATGGCATGGAAAGCTAAGATGGATGGCATGGAAGGCGACATGGAATCTAAGATGGATGACATGGAAGCTAAGATGGAAAACATGAAGAATGATCTAAAGAAGACATGAAAGGTTTGAAAAAGTTGATACAAGAAATGTTTCCTAATGGTGAAAAAGATAGTAGAGGAAACTCATGATGAACAAAATAAATGTTAATTGTGATTTTATAAACTCTAATGTTGGAGGAAAGAACCATATTCCAAAGAATTGATATGAGGAAGTTTGATGGAAAGGATCTGTAACATGGATACTATAGATGGAGCAATATTTTGATCTCAATAATGTGCAAAACACACAAAAGGTGCATGTGAAGCACATTTAGAACAAAATACATTTGTATGGTATCGATGGCTTTGCTCTAGTAAAAAAATTGTCACTTGGTCATTTTTTACGGAGAATGATGTATTATGAGGATACAAAGAGCAACACTTTCTTTATCCAATTGATAAATATCAAACAAAAGTGTTGATTGGGGGGGGCACATTGACTTCCAAAAATTGAATATAAGGGTGTGATATTCCCGAGGAGCAAGGGATTGATCTCTTCATAGGTACTTTAAAGGATAACATCCAACATGAAGTTCACGTTTTTGGAACTGATTCATTGGAGAAGGCATTCAGGTTGAAAAATTGAATGTAAAATTATGGCAACAAGGAATCCTACCACTCACTTCTATAAAGATGGAAGTCTTGCTACTCCTATATTTCCACAACCTACAAGGTTGACACCACAACAATTGGAAAGAAAAAAGAGCAAGGGCTTTGCTACGGTTGTGATAAGCAAATACACTAAAGGTCATAAGTGCTGAGAAAGAAATTATTTTACATAGATTGTGAAGAGGAAGAAAGAGAAATGGACAAAGAAGAGGATATACACCAAGAACCAACCTTAGAAGAGGAAGAAATGGAGTCGACCATATGTCGTGTAATGCATTGGCCGGGAATTACCACTCCTCCAAACTCTCAGATAGAAGGACTTATCAAGAGAAAAAGGTAATAGTGTTGATTGATTCAGGTAGTACCCATAATTTTATCCATTGTAAGGTAGCCAAGGAATTAATTGTTTCCTATACCCGGCCTGAGAGCTCTCAAGTGATGGTTGCAAATGGAGAGACTAAAAATTTCTCTAGAAAATTCCATAATATCAAGCTAACCATGGGGGAATATGTATTGAATAGTCCAATGCTTTCCATTCCTATGGGAGGTGTTGATGTTGTACTAGGAAGTACAATGGTTACAATCTTTGGGGACGATAGCTTTTAATTTTCAAGAACTTTTTCTTGAGATTTTTCACAAGGAAAGGAAGTCGGGTCTGGTGTGCAGAGAAGTACGGAAAATAATAAGCTCTAATGTCATGATAAGCTTCTAAAGAAAGTACAACGAGGCGTAATTGCACAATTATGCTCACTAGAAGTTCCAACATCAAAATCATCTATTTACGCGAGATCTCCAAAAAGTCTTGGACAATCATTCACAGGGTGTTTGAAACTCCCAAGGACTCCCACCTATTTGTTATCATGATCATGCTATTCATTTGATTCCAAGAAGTTTTCCTCAGACATTGACCTTGTAGATATCCTTATGTCCAAAAAAGAGAGCAAAATTGAACGTATGATTGTGAGGAGAAATGTTAGAGGATGGTATAATTCAACCTAGTCAAAGTTCTTTCTCTTCTCCTGTAGTATTGGTACCTGATAAGGATGGATCATGGTGCATGTGTCGGATTATAGGGAGCTCGATAAGCTCACCATTAAAGATAAATTTCATTCTGTGATTGATGAATTATTGGATGAATTACATGGAGCAATTTATTTTACCAAGTTGGATCTTCGTTCGGCATATCATCAAATTAGAATGAAGGCGAAGATGATACAACTGACATTCGAACTCATGAGGGTCATTATGAATTTTTGGTCATGATTTTTGGACTTACCAATGCACCTTCTACATTTCAAGGGTCGATGAATTCCATTTTAAAACCCTTAGAAAATTTGTTCTAGTATTTTTTGATGATGTACTAATCTACAACGAGATCTTGGAAGGATCATGTTCAACATGTTGACGGGGGGTGCTCAAACTATTGTAGGAGAAACAATTATATGAAAAAGCATCCAAATGTTTCTTTGGAGTACAAGAGGTGGAATATACGGGTCATATTGTATCTCACGAGGTGTTAAGGTAGACCCTAACAAAATTAAAGTCATTAAGGAATGGAAAGTCCCCACAACCATAAAGCGGTTACGAGGATTTCTTGGAGTTAACGGGTATTATCGCAAGTTTTTTTTTAATAGTATGGGAGAATAACAACACCTTTAACAACATTATTGAAGAAAGATGAATTTTCATGGACTCTGAAACAAGCTAAGGCCTTTGAACATCTTAAGGAGGAAATATGCCTAGCACCGGTCTTAGCTATACTTGAGACTTCACAAAAACCTTTATTTTGGAATGTGATCGGGAAATGGAATTGGCGTTGTTTTAATGCAAGAAGGAAGACCCATTTCTTTTGAAAGTCGTCGATCAAGTAAAGTATTGCGAAGCTATTTATAGAGAACGAAATGTTAGCAATGTTGCATGCACTAAAGAAATGGCGACCTTACACCTAATGGGAAGACACTTCAAGGTAAAAGCGATCATGATAGTCTTAAACACTTTTTGGAACAAAGACTATCTTCGGAAGCAGCAAAAATGGGTCACAAAGAAGATGTTGGGTTATGACTTTGAAATAATCTACAAAATAGGGAAGCTAAATGTTGTTGCGAGATGCACTCTCAGAAAGAATGAAGAGGTGGAAGCATTGCTTTGTGCCATTTCTATTATCCAAGCAGTTGGATAAGCGGAAGCAAGGGATGAATGGAAGAAGGGCGAAGAAGTGTGGACACTCATTCAAAGACAACGACAAGATCATAGTACATCGATACATTTAGTTGAAAAATGATTCCTTGTAATTTTAAAATATCTCTTATAACTTTGTAAGAATTCCCAACTAAATCAAAGGTTCTTTTGGAATTGCACACTTCTCCTTTAGGAGGACACTCAAGATTTTAAAAACTTACCACGGGGTGGAAGAAAGAATTTTTGGGATGGCCTTAAAAATGCGATATTCAAAATTTTGTGGTAGAATGTTTGGTTTTCCAACGAGAATAAAGTGGAGACAATTAAGACTGGGTCTTCTACAACCTTTATCCATTCCAAGTCAACCTTTGGGAGGAGATTTCAATGGATTTTATCATAGGTTTACCTAAGTCCAGAAGGAAGAGTGTCATCATGGTGGTAGTTGATAGGCTTACCAAGTATGCACAATTTTGTGCATTATCTCATCCATTTAAAGCAAGTATAGTTGCTACTACATTTATGGACACAATTCAAAAGCTACATGGAAACCCAAGGGTTATTGTGAGCGACAAAGATCCCATTTTTACTAGAAATTTTTGGACGGAGTTATTTTCTTGTTTGGGTACTCAATTAGCTCATAGCTCATCTTATCATCCTCAATCAATGAGTGAGCGAGATAGTAAATAAATGTTTGGAAGGATATCTTCATTGTTTTGTATCGATAAACAAGCGCTGAGGGTCGAGTGGTTACCTCTGTTTGAATGGTGGTATAACACTTCCTTCCATCTTGCGACAAAAATGACCCCATTTATGGCACTTTATGGATATCATCCACGAGTCCATCACATCATATTTAAGAGAAATTCGAAGGTTCAAGCGATTGGGAAGATCACATCGAGCATCGAAGCAGAAGTACTCCAACTCTTAAAGGATAACTTTGAATTTGGGACAAAATCGAATGAAACAACAGGAGCATATCAACATCATGAGAAGTTTTGATGTAGGAGACTAGGTATTTTTATGGCTACAACCATACAAGCAAATGTCCCTCAAGCAAGCTAAGAGGATAATAAATTATCGCCAAAGTACTATGGTCCTTACACGAGGTGTTTACTTGAAAGATTGGTCTTATGGCATACAAATTGGAGCTTCTTGCTTCTTCACGAGTGCATCCAATTTTCCATGTTTGATGCTTAAAGAGAAGGTTATAGGTGAAAATCTTCTAATTCAAACAATATTGCCGGAACTTGATGAGGAAGGAAAAATCATATCGGAACTGGAAGTGGTCATGGAAACGAAATCCACTTGGTATGAAATCGGTCAGTTTAGAGTATTTCATCATGTGGAAAGAACACCCACTTGAAGATTCTACATGGGAGGATGAGAATTTTATACAAAAGCATGCGAGCTACTCAAGCATTGAGGAAAACACTTTTTAAAGGAGAGGGCATGTTAGGTCCCTATATTACTAGTATAGTCCCTTGTTGTTGTTAGTGTAACCCTTTATTGTTATTATTGTACCCTTTGTAACCCCCATATTGTTATTATTACGCCCTTAAATTATTATTTTTAGGTGGATAGGATTACATTGTATGCCCCCACTAAGGAGTACATTGTGGCCCCATGGACTCTATATATAAGGAGGTTTTTGTAATTTGTATAATTTAAGAATTGTTCATTCATATGTAATTTATTGGAGGTTTCCCCCTTGAAGTGCCTTATTTCTAAGGCGTTGATATCTCTTTTCTTCTATTTTGGAGTTGGTTTCTAGCAGGTATGGCTGGAAAGGAGGAATGGAATGTTAGAGAGGATAGGACCATGGAGTGGGCATAAAACAAGGTGATTTGTTGGGTGGAAAAAAAAGTTTAAAATTGTGCATTATAATTTGTATCTAAAGAGTAGGGATAGTTCATACTTTGTTGATAGTGTCTAGAGCCTTGTCACCTTTTCTAGTTTACAAAGTAAAGCTTGCTCCATGCCTCCTTCTTCTCCTTGGTACATAGCTTCCAAACACAAGGAAATAATGGGAATTTGTTAATTGAGTGGTTCTCTTCGCACATAGAACATATTTATGAAATCTAAGGGAACACTCATTCCTAAGATGTCTTAGTACATCTATGGAAGAATATCGAAATTCCCTTTCTACCTCCTCTTCTTTTTTCTTAATATGTAGTGTTTCTATATACGCATTGAAAATGAGTAATATCTCATTGTTTAAATCTTCTAACATACCCCCTATTTCATTCTTAGTGATTGAAGTGGAGGAGGAGGGACTTACCCAGGCCCTTCTTGGATCTACCTCTTTTTCTAGGCTCAGCTCTAGAATGATTTTTGAACATTGTTTCATGTCTTCATATTGGAGCTAATAAATATCTCCATTGGCTAACATGTTCAAATTTATACATTATATCTTCTTTGACCCCAAAAATCAAGACTAGTTTAGTGCAGATCAAGAGTACGATTATGGGCCCTCCTGTAACCCAATTTGGAATATTTCCTCATAATATTCTAGGGATTCATCGATCCTTGAGTCATTATGAATATTCCATCCCTTATGTCTCTTTCTATGCAATAATCCTTGTATTTGGGATTGAATTCTTGTTACATTTGTCCCCATGAGTGATGTTGCCTCCTTCCAAACTCATGAACCAACGAAGGGTTGCATTCTTGAGGGTAGAAGGAAACAGTATTAGATTCATATCATCGTGGTATAGCCATATGTCTGCAAACTACATTAAAATTCAAACATGAAAGTGTCAGAATTCAATAACCATTCCATGAAAATGTGGGAGGAAGTTGGAATGATATTTTCATTTTGGCTTCCCAGATTTCCTCATTGATAAGAAAAACTTTAGGTTGCGTATTTCCAACCATGGTATTAGTGGGTGATGGAGAGTTATTCTACTCCTACAAGTTCCTTAGAATCATTTCTTTCTCATATACAAAGGCCTCTATATCTCTAGCATAGATAGAGTGGGAGGTCTGATTAGCAGAAGAAGGTTGGTTGTTTGTAGGAGTGGGGTTTAGATAATTTTTTTCTTATATTATCCTTGATTATATGAGGAATGAAATAAATGATTTTGTTTTTTTTTTGGTATTTAGATGAAATTATAATGCGGTTTTTGTTTTCACAAAAAATAAATAAAAAAAGTGAAACAACTAAGGAAAATAAATCCATACTTTGACACCTCCTTGGCAAATGACACCAAAAAGTGATGACCCTCGATATTACAACAAGAATGCTACAACTCCTAAGGGATGTTGACTTTAGCTGTCAACTTGGGTTTCTTACAAATTAAGAGGGGTCAACACTATGTGTTCAATTTGTAATGTGTTATTATTTTGTTGATTTGATGTAGGTGAAAGAAAATGAAGGGAAAGCAAAGGTTCATAAAGACTACTCTACAATCTATGCTACATGAAATACGCAAAACTTGCGAGAAGGAAAAGAACAAAGAAGTAAACCTATTCCTAGCGTAGGAAAAGAAATCAAACCAATTTAAGAAAGCTAGGAAAAAATAATATATGTGCTAATGTGTATCGTAAACAAACTTGCAATTGAAAGAGATCATTCAAACATTAAACCCTGGTTGCGAAAAAAAAAGTTTTACTACAACCACTAGGTCAAAGGATTCTAAGGGGTATATGAACTTCCAAACTACATTCTTAGGGTATAGTGTGAATTATAACATGCTAAGGAGAGGATGATCATGCTTTGGGTGCAAATATGGAGGAGATTGGATGCAAGTGTGGGTTGGTACAATGTCCCATGTTTTGCTACAAGATACGAATCAGAGAGTAGCTATATGTGTGTTCTGTGTGGTTTGAGAGAAATATAAGGCAAATAAAGGGTTAGAGGAGAGTTAATAATTTTCCCAAGATTTGGTGCATATGATGGATCAATTTATGCCACAAAAGGTAAATATAGAGTTTCATGTAGCTTGTGAAGACATAAATTCATATCTTAACATGTTGTAGAAATGTATGAAAACAAACAAAGGAACATTGATCTAGAAAAGAAAAATTCATAAAAGATGCGAGATATATCAAAGAAGTTTGTTATTTGATTTGAGCATAATGCATAAATTAGGTCGATAAATGAACTAACTATTGGAAAAAATATCAATAATAGAAAGGATGACTTGAAATATTGAATGAATATAGTATTCTTGCATAAAATAATTTATTTCTAAATTTATAAAAATAAGATGTATAAACAAACTTGGAGATAACATCATCCACTAGCAGTATGCAAACACAATATTTAAAAGATAAATTGCAGAAATGTATAATTTATATTGCATGGAAAGTAAGAATACAAAAAGGGGCTTGAGCACTTGGGGTGGGCCCTAACCCAAGGATACACAAGTCCCTAAAGTAAAATAAGTCTAGAAAGATAAGCTCATCCACTAAGCGTGAAAACAAAATATTTCGAGAGATAAGATTGCAAAAATGTACAATTGAACTATTCCATGGAAAGTAAGAATACAAAAGGGCTTGAGCACCTGGGTTGAGCCACAACAGGATACACAAGTCCACTTAAGTAAAATAAGAATGCAGAAAAACAAGTGCTTCTCAATAATCATTATACGCGCTTATAAAAGGTAACATGACTAAAGAAATGTTAGGAAAAAACGTTCACTACTACGCTAACTCTAATTTCGAAGGTTTGAATCCTAATGGGATATTGAAGACCCTTATTTATAAAAAATAGCTAAAGGGTATCCTCCTTGAAGTGAGGGTTCCTTCCCTCCAAAAACCTAGAAAATAAGATATGGTTCTTTGATTACTTCATAGCTACAAGGTAACGATAATTTCCTTAAGCTAGTCAAGTTTTGACCATCCTTCAACGGGGAAAATCCCCATATTTTTCTCTTGGTTGTATTCGTGTAGGATTGCATCAAATATTCTCGATATCTTGCCTGATAAATACATTAGGGACACAATATATGAAAATCATATAAAACCTTCCTAAGAACATATTAAAGCTTAAGCCATTATTAAGTGTAGAATTAAAGGTTAAATGTGCGTATGAATAGTTAGAAGGGCCTTAAGTAGTACTTAATTGGGACGTCCATCGGCAATTCGGGGACGAATTATCGAGGAGAACTTGTTCCATAGCATGAGCCTTCCACATCGGTTAGGGTGCGATGTGAGTGGGTAATGCAAACCCAAAGATGCTAGGGATGTGCAACCTCTTAAGAAGCCCACAAGAGAGATAAGGCCACCATAAATATCTGTGGCTACATGGAACTCATGATGGAGTCGATAGATGTAGAGCCTTCCATTTACTAGGAGGATGCGATCAAAAATTTTAGTAGGATGCCAAGGTGAAGAATATGGATCCATCTTGAAGAGTGATGTACAAGGATGTAGTGCCACGACCATAGGAAAAGAGGGTGGTTGGATCACGATGGATTTACAAGATCAAACATGCGGTGACGGGATATTGGAGAAGTTCAAGGCACTCTTAATGGCTAATGTGTTCTTGTAGCGAGAGGAGTTGAATACAAGGATACATTTTACTTTGTAGCTAGATATACCAGATTCTGCTTGTTATCTCTATAATAGCATAGATTGGTTAGAGTGCATAAAATGTATGTTAATACTTCCTTCTCGATGATATAATTGAGGAATAATTCTACATAGAGTAGCTTAAGGAGTTCAAGGTGCATGGAATGGATTCCCATGTTTGCTAATTAGAAAAGGAACTCTATAGGATCAGTAGGCACCTAAGGCATGGTACTTTCGAGGATAGATAATTATGTGCAAGAGATAGGCTTCCAAGAAGAGTAGGGGAGGCAAACCCCAACGTTTACTACACATTGGTAGGGAGGAGCCTCTTATACTAGTGATCTATATTGATTATTTGTTCTAGCAATTAGTAGAGAACTCATTTTCTTGCAAGAGAAATAGTGTTGTTATGTTTGACATGAAGGAATTAGGTTCAATGCACTACTTCCTTTGTTTGGAGGTGTGTGAGAGAGACACACAATATTTCCTTGGTCAAGGGAAGTGCATTGTGGATATCTTGAAGAGATTTAGAGGTGTTGGACTACAGGGCCCATGTCTACCTATGGTCATGAACTAGAGGAAGGTGGATGCTTCAAAGTCGAGGAGGAAATTGACCCCATGATGTATCATCATTTAATTGTACTTCTTATGTATTTATTCAATACGGGCCAAATATTTGTTTCGTAGTGAACACTCTTAGTTAGTTTATGGTGGACCCAAGGAGAGTGCATTGGATTGATGTGAAACATGTACTTAGATATCTACGAGAACCCTTTATGGAGTTTGGGCTACAATACGAGCAAAAGGACATGGAGTGAGGCTTACAAGTTATGGATGCTCATTGGGTGGGATGCTCGATGGACACAATTAGTACTTCAAGTTGTTTCTTCAACTTGGGTTCAAAAGTTGTTCCTAGTTCAACAAGAACAGAGGTCGAGTTAAAGTGAATTTTGTAGAGGAAGAGTACATGACAACGAGTATGGATACATGTGAGGCAATCGGCTATGAAAGCTACTCTTGAAGAGATTGTTTTTGGACGGGATATGGATGTGACCATCATCCAATGCGATAATAAAAGTTGCATACAACTACGATAGTAGTGTTCCATCATAGGTCCAACCTGCTGATATAAAATATCACTTCCATCAGGGCTTATATGAATAGGGGACATAAGGCTTCAATATGTAATCAAATGATGAGAGATGTTATTGACATCCTCATTAAAGCATCGATGAAATATAAATACATCTTCTTGAGGAGATATGTTGGGGATAGTTCATAATCCCTTCTCATTAAGACAAAGTGTTTATCTATGGTATATCATGAGTTATTCTTCTGAAACTTGGTGTATTAGATTATGGAGAACATTAATAAGCCTTATGGATGCTTAATTAAGTGGAGTAAGTCTTTATTAAAATCCTTCACATGTTTCGGCTAGAAAAGTACATTTATTGCGTTATATTCTTTTGTTGACTTATTGGGTCAAAGTCTAAGGTTATGGAGCTAAATAATTGGAAGTGACAAGATCTAATCTAAGCCATTGACCTCAAGACGAGGAATGATCTCCTTAGTAAATCTCTTTGGAGCAGGGTTTTGATTAGGAGGATCGGGAGTTTGATATAAGTCATATTCATGAAGCGAAGGCATATTATTGAGATAAGGTGAATTGGGCATATTAATTTGTTGAGAGAGATAATGACTTGTTGGTGGAAGATGAAGGGATCACCATGGAAATTATTAACTAGTCCAAGTGAAACAAGACCATGTTAGTTGAGTGAAATCTGACGACACGAGCATTGACCCGGACAGCACAGGGCGCAAGCCACACAAGGCCCAGGTGACACATGCCATGTGTAGGGTGATGTAGACATTATGTAGGGTTCGATTTATTGGGTTTGGTGAGGCCATAAGGGTGTTTGGGTATTTCTTTGTGGGAATTTATCCCATGAAGCTTTGCAAATTTTTGTAAGAAAATTCCATATCTTCTTGAGCCAATAAGAACAAACTCGTTGTTGGTTTTACTCTTTGTGGGTATCGAGGTATAATTGTGTCAATTGTGTGATTGTTGTTCCTAGTGTTTCGGTTGTGCATTTTATTTCTTAAAAGAGCATAGTAGTGTTTAGTTTACAAATCTTAATTTATTAGTTGCTACAATTTACTTCTAAGTATAAATTTGTTGGGAACTAATTCTTGTGTTTGGGTTAAGGAGAATTACATAAAAAAATTGAACCTTGTCAACATCACAAAACTTAAAGTTGGTATTTTTTCAATAAGAATTGTGATTCTTGTTCATTCAAATTACACAGATCATTTAACCCTCATTTGTTGTTTTCCTTTAAATTGATTATCCCCTTGCCAAAGTTATGAAATGTATCATTTGTAGAGTTAATATTTGTAGTAATTTTTTATCCTTGGGTGGGATTATTAACCAAGTTATGGAGAATGTAGTATAATTATTTTTAGCATTACATCTATCCATTTTGAGATTATGATTTAACATCCACTTCCACATGTATTTTTACATGGTTTTAGAGACATGAGATTTCAAAATCATTTTTTGCATGGTTTTTTTGAGAATAAAGCAAACAAGATGAATAATGTTGTTTAGTTATGTGTTTTGGATCTTAAAGCGCAAATCATAAACGTGTTAGTTTAAATAATAAGAATGGGCAATCATGTTAGATTTTCATGCTTGGATAAGTCTGTATAAAGTAGGGTAACTTAGTGCTCTTATATTATTTTGATAAAATTATCACCTTTTAATAAAGACTTGAGAATTTATTCTGATGTCTTTTGTTTCTTAATGAAATTTAATATGAATATGCCATATGTAATTGGGAATTTAATGGATATTAACTCCCATGATTAACCATGATTATGATATAGTCGATGATATGAATTCAATATACAATCTCAATTTTTTTTTTAAATATATGGAATAAATTTGTATATATATATATATATATATATAAAGATAAATTTAAGTTTCAAATTACAAAATATAATATGAAATATTTCAAATTACACTAACATAAAAAATGCTTTATTTTATTTTTTATAAAGCATTATTTTATAAATTTTATATTAAATTTATATTCATAGTTTTAATTCAAGTCTCACTAGCCCAATCGGTTGAGAATGAGATTTTGTTAGAAAAGTTTCCTAGGATCAAACCTCATAGGGGTGGTTGTGCCACGTGATAGGGAGAGGAGACATGCTAAAAAATCCAATTAGTTTTGGGTGGATGTGGCGGGCGGGTGTGATCTTTGGTTGAATTTGATGGATTAGATACTGAGAAGGTTATGGCTCCTCAAACCCTGAGATCAAACCTAGAGAATGTAATTGACAAAAAAAACATTCACACTTTTAAAAACATTATAAAAATATTAATTAATATATATATATATATATATATATATATATATATATATATATATATATATATATATATATATATATATATGAAAAAATATAGATTTGGAAATTTATTATACTTGAAATTTAATCACTTAGAATTTAATTTTCACATGACTTGGATTTCAACAAACTAATGGTGTTATGCCTTTGATTGCATTTTTGTGATTGGGATTCATAAACAATTGAATTATTATTGTTAATATATTTAATTTATTTTTAATTAAAAAATAAATGTAATATGCATAGTTGTTGTTCAATATACGTTTTTTATGCAAAAAGTAATCAATAGAAATTATTGAGGATGCATAAACAAATTCATAGTTAATAATGAAATACATTTGAAACCATGAAGAGAAGTAAAGAAAGTAATTAATTTTTGGATGAAACATTAGTCTCAACATCATTGTTTGTTACAAAAAGTTAAGAGTTTATTAAAATATGTTTGTGCACATTTTATTCCATACTTAGGTTGTGAGACTAAATAAAGGGGAGAAAAATACAATGTCTAGTATCATTATATTAAATAATGTATATATATGATGTCAGTAAAATATATATATTTTTTAAAAGCTAATTATTGTAACAAACTATTTATTTAACTTTCAATTTATACTCATCCTAATTTAATGGTAAATAAATTATCTATGGTAGAATTTCTATGTCAGAAAAAATCAAATTAATATGAAGTATCACGTGTTGTCTTAATCTTGTGGCAAAAAATGTATGTAGTAAAATATGTAATATAAAAAATTACAATGTACGGTATATTAAATGAAAAAATTTAATTACAAAAACTTAAGTGTGAGTGCAAGTTTCCTAAAACTTATTTTTATATTTTATATTTGTAAGTCATGATTAAAATTGTGATGTCTAAAAGAGAAAATCTTATTTATTGTAGCGTTGAATTAAATTTTATTTTTTATATTACATCATGATTTAAAATTGAATTGTGAAAAAATATATAAAATAGATAAGGTTTATTGAGGAAAATTATTGAAACCAAGTCCATTCAATAAAAAAATCAAGTGAAAAATGAAGAAAATTGCTAAGGAGAAAATTAAGTGTAATATGTAGCGTTGTTGCTTTTTTTTTTTTAAATGCATTATATTTCCATGGTTAGTAAAAGCTAATGAAAACTATTTTTTTTTTGGAAAATAAAATATTAATTATAGAAAAAACTATAAATTTGAATTTTTTTATTGATAATTAATTTATGAGGACACTTGAAATTAAAAGTTTTTTTTAGTTTTATTTTATTTTTTAAAACATTTTTTAATTATAAAAAATTGATTTTAAACCACATAAAATTAATCATTCACCAATCAAAAATAAAAAATTAAAATTTGAAAATTCAATACATAAATTTTAATTTCAAATAATAAATTTAATATTTAATTTTACCAATTTTTTAAAAAACTTTCGAAATAATTTAAAAAAACACACAAATTATAGTATTTTTACCCAAACTAAGCAAATATAAATATGTGATTACGATATGTGACAACCTCATAAAGGAAGTAACTAGTATTTACTAGTTAAAAACAGTTGGTCTATTTTATTTAATTTTATTTAATTTTATTTTTACGAAAAAACAAGACTCTATGAGGATATTTTGAGACAATCACTATTTTTAGATTTTATTTTTATTATTCTATTTTCTGAATTAATGAAAGGAAAAACCAATGAAGGAAAGAGAATCCAAGGCATTTGGTAATAGTTTTCGGAATGGGAAGTGGTTGGAGGCAGTTGGGAAAAACGGTTACCCTCTAAATGGATAAATGGGAATCCAAGAGAGGAGGGTTAAAGTAAATGTTGGCAAAGAGAAAAAATGCGTCTTTGAAAATTTGGAAAACTGAGTGGAAGTATCTTTCAAGAAACCCTTGAATGGCCGGATCACACCACGTGTAATTGGAAGGGAATTCTAGAGGACACGGCGGTGCATATCCCATTGTGAAACAGTGGCACTAAACCCCGAGTTCGAGGCTAGGGAAGCAGTGCGGGGACGTGATGGCCTCACTTGGTTGGTAGGAGTGGACCATGACTTTGGGAATCGCTCCTTATTTGAGGATAAGTACAGGATTTTACGATGCTTATAGAATACGGGATAAATGACTTTTGAATAATATCATCTAGCCTACGCAAATAAATAGGTTAGAGCTATTATTTATTTTACGATGTGTTTATATACCATCGGAAGGAATTTGTTGTTTTCTATTGGAAGAAAAGATTATATAGTTGTGCATTGAATAGGTGGGTGTTGAATTTAACTTTCTATGGGTTTAAGAGTGCGAAGAATAAAACGAAAATCGATTGTGTATATTTATTTATCCCTTGATTTTCTATTTCCTATAGAAACATGTATATATTTAAAGAGCAGAAGTAGAAGTGTTAACGGGATGCATGCATGAGTCTCTTGTTTCAAATAGTTCACGGGTTTAATTTCTTCCGCTATGCGAAGTAATACTACCATTAGTATAATATCAAAGAGAAAGAGTGCGGGGTTAGGGTTTATAGGGCCAGAAAAGTCGAGAATCTCTGCGAACCCATAGCCCGGAGTAACCACAGAGCTAACACTATACACGGTCGAATATTGGATAGGTCACCTTAGAAATTTCTAAGAAACATTAAGAAATACGTGAAGATGGAATAGTGTCACAGAAAAACGACAAACCCTGGCTCGATAGTTTTAGACGGAACCTGAGATAACTAAATTCCTTCTTGAAACTGAAATTTAGAACCTTCAAAGCGAATGCTAATGCAAATACGAGGTGAGCCTTAGCCAAGATTAAAAGAATCGCATAAGAAACATAATTTAAATCTGTTAAACGATTTTAGACAACATGTAGAATATATACATAATTCAATACAATGACGAGAGAAAACATGAACGCCTCTTAACCATGTAAACACAAAGGCAAACTTAATAGTGATTCGGTGAAATGGAAATTAGCAGAGACATTAAGGAAGTCTCTTGAAAATGGAAGGAACCAAAACCCTTGAGGGCTTTCCTGTTGTAGTCGAGGTCACATATTATATACCGGTACTACAACCAGAATCGATCATAATAATGGTGGAATGCGACATATTACAAGATATTATATGTCTGGGATTACGCTAATTGAAAACCTAGCTTAGGGTGGATAAATTCAGAAGTACATGGGTAGACTTTTTAAAACGAAAAGCAACTTGATGCTAAGTCGATAAGGCGCACACAGACCTCGGGGTTGACGTGAGAATTTTGTAACAAGGGAGTGGAAATTCGGTCTTTATTTGCCCGAGCTTGATAGCTGTAGGAGGAAACGGGTTACGTAATTACTGCGAAGCACGGTAGATAGAGTTCAATCCCGATCAGCAGTAGTAACGTGATAAGGAATGCCTCTCTAAGCCCTTTTAAACGTCGGAGATGAGTTTTAGTTTGCACATGAAATCAAACCTGATAGACTGGAAGAGACAAGTAAGGAGTGTCGAGATATATGAGAGTGGGCATAGTTTTGGATCGAAGATTCGGCAAGAACCAACAACCCAAAAAAGAGCGAACCTTACCATTCCTCACCGGAAAATCGGGTGCTCATACGCTGTTGCCTGTGGCCCACTCTCGGCCCTCCTTTTGTGTATACAAACAAAGATTTCATGACAGCATATTAACATATGAATTTGTGGAATAGAGCTTCGAGGAAAAAGCATAGCAAAGAGATGGAGAAGGGTTTAAGCCGGACAAAGTCGAGAGGTTGCGGGGTGAGCCTGCAGTACCTTCCCTTTTGTATATAGTAGAGTTAAGGACGGAAATGCCGATGCGGAGTGCAATTCCCCTCTGCGCGCCATGGAGAAACTCAGCGCCAAGCCAGAGAGCTGAAACGATCCGGAGCGAATAACCTGTTTCCCTCGCAAAAATCTCGAGAAATCGAGGCAGACTACATCACGAAGGTTAATCTTCGGAAGGGCGGTGACTTTGCAGAATTTGACACATATGCCTCGTTCGAGGGAATCACATTAGCAAAGGCTACTTGGGATGGTAAATGCATATCAACCATTAAACGTAAACACGAATACGGAAAGTTCACCCATCGATAACCAAGATTTCACGGGACGCGGAGTTATGTTTTAGATAAATCAAATTTATGTTTTGATGAAATATGTGCTTGACATGTGAATTAAAGTTGTATAGAAGTGCATTCTATATTCGTAAAATAGTAACGTTAAAATGGAATGTCAATTCTGTGATGGTAGGGTCATCTGTTATATAGGTATAAATATATATATAGATTTATGTATAACATATGACTAATTATGCCATGTGTAAATAATGAGTTAAGGGCAACACATACAACATAGTTACCAAGCTATTTACAAGGCGAACGGTGTTGTTAGTAATTTTTATTTTGAGTAAGTTTGTGTTAGATGATTGTGACAAGTGGTATCGGAGCCGATTGCTACCTTTGTTGACCCTAAAGGGTCTACTAACAAAGCTGTGTATGTATTAGTGCACTGATTAGATGCAGCAAGATATGACGGGAGGGACAACATCTCAATCGCAACCAGAAGAGACTCAAGGCCCAACAGTCATGAACCCAGAAATGTGGGTTCAACTCACGTTGGAGCAGCACCAGAAAACGAGTCAACTGTTGGAAGAACAGCAGCAAAAAACTGCCTTTCTGTTAAATACAGTACAACAGTTGCAAGAGGAAATGATTGGAGTCCGGAAGGACAATGAAAAGTTGTTGCAAGATCAGGAAAATATTTTGAAGAGTGTATCTGATAAACAAAATCATGAGATGCGGCAACCCAGTGCAGAAAGAGAATTATCAATGGAACCAGAGGACCAGAAAACTAGAAACAACACCACCGGAAAAACTGAAAAGAGTTTCTCCCACAGGAGAAAAAACCATAATTATAATGAGGCAGAATCGGAAAATCTATCTGACCAGCAGGATCATAAGAGACAGAAAGTTGAACTGCAGGGGGAGTTTCGTAAGATTAAGTCGCCAATGTTTGATGGCGAGGCGGAAGAAGCAGCTGAAGCATGGCTAATTAATATTAATAAATATTTTCAGGTATATGAGTATAGCAGCAATCTCAAAGCCAGATTGGCTATATACCAGCTACGAGAGAAAGCCACTCTATGGTGGGAGGAGGTGAAGAATGTACGCAGCCTAAAGGAGCGTGATATCACCTGGGAACAGTTTCAGAAATACTTCAAGGATAAGTATTTAACGGAGAGATTTTATGATGATAAAGCCAAGGAATTCCATGATCTATGGCTGGGCCAGATGACCATGGATGAATATGTCACGAAATTTACCTCCCTGCTACGCTATGTACCTTACCTCAGAGAGGAAAAAGCCAAGGTGCAGCGGTTTTTGAGCAGTCTGCCTGCTCCCATGAGGGAAAGAATAGAGTTTTTTAACCCCCAAACTATGGATGAAGTTGTCCGGAAAGCACGCATGTGTTACCAGCAGTATAAGGTCAAGGGGGAGAGTGGGAAGAGTTGGCAACCCAAGAAAAATAAAAAAAATTCATCTACTTTCAGAAGCAGTAAAAGCAGCCACTTTAAAGGGGCAGGACAGAACGCTGGAAGCAAGCAGTTTAATAGGAACCATCAAAGGATCAAATGGCCAGCTGAAGAAAAACCCACAGAAGCTTCAAGAAAACCTGAGCAGGGGCAGAATTCTAGACCTCCCCTACAGTGTTGGGGCTGTGGGGAAGCACACTACTACAAGAACTGTCCACAACGGATTAAGAGCGAAACTGTGGCAAATTTACAAGAGGCATCAACAGTGGGGGACGTGGCACGAAACATACCACGTATAAACGCAGCCTTGGAGAATCGACAGGCTGATTTTCAACCCACAATGATTGAATTGGAAGGTACTATATTATCTAAACCTGTTTCTATTTTAGTAGATCCTGGCGCTAGTTTAAGTTATGTAAATCCTAAACTAGTGGAAAAGTGCAATTTAAAAGAACAGAAATTTAAAAACTCCTGGTTAGTTCAACTAGCCACCGGAGCAAAACGCAAAGTGACTACGAAAATTGCTGATTGCATACTGGAAGTTGCAGAACAACAGCTGCAGGTAGACTTAAATATTCTACCCTTGGGATCGTATGATGTGTTACTAGGAATGGACTGGCTGGAAAAACACTGGACCATAGTGGACTGTAAGGAAAAGACAATTCATTATAGAACGCTTGATGGTACGTGTAAAGAAATTAAAGGAATCAAAAATCCTGTGCAATTACGCCCCATAACAGCGTCTCAGATGAGCAAGTGTATCCGTAAGGGATGTCAGTTGTACGCAATTCAAGTAGGGTATGCTGAATCTAAGGGAAAGGCTGTAGATATAACAGATATCCCTGTGGTACAGGAATTCCTGGATGTATTTCCAGAAAACATTCCAGGGTTGCCACCAAAAAGGGAAATAGATTTCACTATTGAATTACTACCCGGAGCCTCTCCTGTGTCAAGAGCACCTTACATAATGAGCATACCAGAGTTAACAGAGTTAAAGATGCAGTTGCAGGAGTTGTTAGATAAAGGATACATCTGCCCAAGTGTGTCACCTTGGGGAGCACCAGTTCTTTTTGTTAAAAAGAAGGATGGAAATTTACGGATGTGTATGGACTATCGACAACTCAACAAGCTGACGGTTAAAAATAAATATCCTCTACCCAGAATTGATGATTTATTCGATCAGGTGAGAGGCGCCAAGGTGTTCTCTAAAATAGACTTGAGGTCCGGATATCATCAGATTCGAGTCAAGGATGAGGATATTTGCAAAACAACATTCCGTACCAGATATGGGCATTATGAGTTTGTGGTGTTGCCATTCGGATTGACGAATGCACCATCAACTTTTATGAGGTTGATGAATGGCATTTTTCATCAATATCTAGATCATTTTGTACTGGTCTTCATAGATGACATATTGATTTATTCCAAGAGCGAAGAAGAACATAAGGAGCATCTGAGGATAGTACTGGAAATGCTGAGGAAACATCAGCTGTATGCTAAATTCAGCAAATGCGATTTCTTTAAAACAGAAATTCAGTACTTGGGTCATGTTGTGACAGCTGAAGGTATAGCAGTGGACCCCGAAAAGATTAAAAATATCTTGGAATGGAAAGCCCCCCAGAATGTGGCTGATATCAGATCGTTTATGGGTCTGGCAGGATATTATAGACGATTCATCGAAGGGTTTTCCAGGATTGCCTATCCTATCACATCCTTACAAAAGAAAGGCAAAGCTTTTAAATGGTCAAAAGATTGTCAGATCAGCTTTGAAAAGCTGAAACAGCTTTTAACCACAACACCAGTACTGAAGGTAGCTGACCCCAGCAAGGACTACGAGGTATGCACGGATGCCAGTAAGGAGGGAGTCGGTGCAGTGTTAACACAAGAAGGCAAGGTAATAGCCTATGAGTCCCGAAAACTGAAAGAGCACGAGCAAAAATACTCTGCTTATGATCTAGAACTTACAACAGTAGTGCATGCTCTCCGGGTGTGGAGGCATTATCTACTGGGCAAAAATTTTATACTTAAAACAGACCATAGCAGTCTAACTAATTATTTTAAGCAGGCTGATTTAAACTCTCGACAAGCCTGGTGGAATGCCTTTTTGAGCAAATTTGACATGGACATACAACATGTTAAGGGTAAAGAAAACCGAGCTGCAGATGCCCTGAGCAGGAAACTACATGGAATCTGTGCAATGTACTTCAGCCAACCTGTAAGCCAGTTATCCGAACAATTAAAGGAGGAGGCACTGAAGGACCCAGAATACAAGTTTTTATGGCAGCAGATGGAAGAGGATAAAGAGCAAGGTAAGCCATCTGAATATGACAGAAATGAAGAACAGATGTTAACTTTTCGCGGAAAAACCTATGTTCCTAATCGCACAAGTCTCAAGGAGTTGATCCTGAACGAGTACCATCGCAGCAACTACGCTGGTCATCCTGGCTATCAAAAGATGCTTACAACGATTAGAAAAATATATTATTGGCCAGGTATGCATAGAGACATTGCGGAATATTTAAGCAAGTGTTTAGAATGCCAACAGGTTAAAGTGGAGCATCGGCATCCAGCGGGGCTACTGCAGCCCATACCCATTCCTGAATGGAAGTGGGAAGTGATCTCTTTGGATTTCATCACAGGCTTACCGCGAACAAGGAAGCAGAATGATTCAATCATGGTAGTGGTGGACAGATTAAGTAAATCTGCCCATTTCATACCTGTGAAATCCACTTACAAGACAGTGCAAATTGCAGACATATTTATGAGGGAAATCTTTAGATTGCATGGTATACCTAAGACCGTTATTTCAGACCGAGACGTTAAGTTTACCTCCGCCTTTTGGAAAACCTTATTCTCGGGTCTAGGTACTCAGATACACTTCAGTACTGCCTATCACCCTCAAACCGACGGGCAGACCGAACGGGTAAATCAAGTTTTGGAGGATATGCTGCGCATGTATGTAATGCGGCAGCCAAATAAATGGGAGGATTACCTACACCTAGTGGAGTTTTCATATAACAACGGGTATCAGGAATCTCTAAAGATGAGTCCCTTTGAAGCGCTGTATGGATGACAGTGTCATACACCGATAAACTGGGGCAGTCCGGAGACAAAATTAATGTTGGGGCCAGAAATGTTGGCTGAGCTAGAAGCCGAAGTAAAAAGAATAAGACAGAATTTGAAAGCTGCGCAGGACCGACAGAAGGTCTTTGCAAACAGGAAGAGGTCTTATCGTGAATTCGGAGTGGGAGACCACGTGTATGTTAGGATTAAACCAAAAAGAAGTACTTTAAGATGGACTTCTTGCGCCAAATTAGCACCCCGATACTGCGGACCCTTCCAAATTCTGGAAAGGGTGAGGCTAGTAGCTTATAGGCTGGCACTGCCTAGCCATGTGAAAGTACACAATGTATTCCATGTATCGTTGTTAAAGCGATACGTGCATGATGAGAAACATGTAATTCATTGGCAAAACATTCAGGTAGGAAGTAAACATGGAAATAAATCCTAACTAAAGTCGAATCAAGTTTAACTCTACTGATTGATAAATCTTGTTCTTTCCTTTCAGGTAGAACCGGACGGAGAATTTCTGGTAGAGCCGCTACGCATACTTGATCGCAGGGAAATTGAACTCCGTAAAAGAGTAGTTATACAGGTGAAAGTGCAGTGGAAGCACTTTTGACCAGACGAGGCTACTTGGGAGGATGAAAAATTTGTGAAAGAAGCTTACCCAGAAATCTTTGCAGAGATGGGTTGAAAACACCGAGGACGGTGTTACTTCCAGGGGGGGAGATG